>JAJAGP010001920.1:22217-147804 GCA_025084515.1 Ancistrus triradiatus
GTTACACATGGAAAGCGCACAGCTTTCAATAACATTAATTCGCAGTTCAATTCTGCTTTAAACTGTGTGTTTGCTTAGGTGTCACATCGGCGCTGACGCATGCTGCTGACGCGGAAGTGTTAGATTTCAGTTGTGCCCCAATGCTACTACTTCGGACACCAAATAGTCTCCTTCTATATAGCGCAATACTAGTGAGGAAGCAGTGATATAGTGTTATTTCAGGTACAGCCATGCCTTTAGCGCTCTAGTTCTTCACACTAATTGAGTGCTGTTTGTAGTATGCATAAAGAAAGTATAAGAGTAAAAAAAAAAAGTAAAAGTATAAGAGGAAGAATTCATATTCAAACAGGTAAAATAGTCACTTAGTGAAGATAAATGTAGGTGTCCCTTAAAAACAGCAACTGAATGTATTGACTCTACAGCATGGACTGTATCTGTGTTTACAGAGTACAGCCTGACCTGCAAAAGGTTTCAACAAAGCGCTGAAGATGGAGACAGCAGCACAGACTGGTCAGAGCACATTGATTTTCAGTGCAAGGAGGAGCAGCAGTACATTCCTATCATTGACATCAGCTCTGTGCGCTCCATAGCCTCCAGTCATTCAGGCAACGAAAACCTGGTGAGCTCCCGACAGTCACGAAAGTATACTAATTGGTTAACCGTCAGCACAGCAACTGTTCAGACTGACAGAAATAACATGTGTTAGTCCAAGCCTACGACTTGAGTAGCTTGAGAACCAAAAGTGGAGACCAAGCAGATACGGAGCAGGTCACGCGTGTTAATGCTTAGCATTGGTGGAATTAGTCTGATGGAAAATGTGTGCTGGCTTAGTCCCAAATTGTACCTCAAGACGGTGACTGTCAAACCAGCAGTAGGTCCAAAGCAGATATGGGTCAGTGATGAGTTCATCACCCCCAGTTAATAATCAGTATTGCAAACGACTGCTAAAATTGCATATTTTAAAAATGTTCTGGTTCAACCAGTTATGACCTATGCTTTAAGACACTGTATGTTAGCCCAAAAGTGAGCACCCAAGCAGATATGCAGAGGGTCATGGGAGTTTATCATCACCATTCAATATTCAGTATTGCACTAGTTAGAAATGATAGAACTGGATATACAATTTGAAGTGCTGGTGTCACGTCTTACGCTTTAAAACACTGAACCAAGCAGATAGTGAGAGAATCCATTCAGATTGACAGAATTAGATATTAAAAGTGATGTGTGGTTCCACCAGACCTATCTTTTAAGGTGTTGGTTCACAACACAGAGGGAGTCGAGCAGTTACATTTACATTTACAGCATTTAGCAGACGCCCTTATCCAGAGCAACTTACAGTTGGTACAGTCTTACAATTCAAGCAATTATGGGTTAAGGGTCTTGCTCAAGGACCCAACAGTGGCAGCTTGGCAGAGGTGGGAGTTGAACCCTGGACCTTCTGGTTCATAGTCCAGTTTCTTAACCACTAGGCTACCACAGTCAGTTAAAAAGAGGTTCAAGGTGTCTGCTGCTTTATTTATAATAACTTTACAGTATGCTGAACATACTGTAATCCTGTGGTGACGCTCTCTGTTCCAGTCCTCATACTGTTACTCAGTACCCATCAGAGGGTAAGAACTTCTCTCCCCTCCTCCGGTTTCTCTGAGCACCCATTTCCAACAAATCTTTTCCATCGAGGACACAAAAACCTACAGTGACTCTTCTCATTGGGCTAAACTATAGTTATTTTTTATTTTTGCTTTGCTTCATTTTAGGCTATATATTATTATAATTCTACATATGGTATTTTCTTTACATATACTCTTTAATTCTTATATTTAGCATCCAGGCTGCCCAAGGAGGAGCTTTTCCTTCCCACTGTCACCTCAAGGTTGCTCAATTAGGGCTTTGAGCCAATATATTTGTAAAGTTGCTTTGAGACAATGCTGTGTTGTAAAAGCGCTATAGAAATAAATTTGACTTGACAAAAACGTAATACCAGAGCATTGTTGCTATTCAAAGTGGGATTTTACCATCACATTATTGCTAAACTTTTATTGAAGTATTATTAAGAGGGTTTTTTTCCCCAACTTATTCGCATACAGAGCATTAAAAAAAACAGAAAAATACAGAAAAATTATTGAAAAATAGAGTTTTGTAACTCTAAATGTTTTCAAGCCATTATTAAACAACCAGTATTACATTTAGCACACACTCTTACCCAGAGTAACTAATATAATCTTACAAATTTCACAGAAGTTGAATCTGTTCATCTGGACAAAGTTTTTGTCCGGAGAAACATTTCGTCACTCATCTAAGTGACTTCTTCAGTCTCTGATGAACAGTCCAGTTCAGACCAGATGAACAGATTCAACTTCTGGGATTTTCTTACCTGGATTATTGAGCATGCATCAAGACGTTTCAAACCAAACTATTATTACCAGATTAACAGTGCTGAGACTTGAACTTGGGATCTTGTGTTCCAGTATATTTACCACTGCACTGCCAGTCTCACTACTAGCCTGTTAACTTGAGTTCAAGTCCAGCTCTAGCACTGGTCTGCTGGTGATGGGAAGCTAGCGTAGCAAGACACTGGTGTGGGACGCTGGTATGGTGCCTTGTTGGTCAAAAAGCTAAACCAGCAAGCTTCCAGTTTAGCCAGATAACTTAAAACCACAATCAAGCCTGGAAAAGACCTGAGGGACATTCCTGTTTCCCACACCTCATCTTCAGGCTCACGTTATCTGGCTAACTGATAAATCCTGCTTTGTAAAATATCCCCTGGTGATGGTTTAGCTGGTAAACACGTACGGTCTAACTGGGTCTGACGGTGACCAGTATACCAGTGTAAAAAAAAGAAGCTTGTACTGTTAACAAGGTAATATAGTGAAACTGTGGACCTTCTGGGAAAACCACTTGACCAGTCTGGGATTAGAGGAAATGATTCACACCAACAAACATTCAATCTACAGCAATTCCCCAAACAAAAAACGGTTTAAGAGCCATGTTGGTAAACACGTAGTAAGGTCCTACAAACACACTAGAACTACGCTACAGTGCTGCACATGAGGACCCTGCCCTTACTTGTACTACTGAAACCGGAAAGTATTTGCACCCTCGTAGCTCCAAGTGCACATTAATCCATATCCATATCGACTACGGTGAGGGCCAAAACTCGATGTGTAGATTTAATTCAGCCCGATGGAAGCACGTCATGCATCACACGTGTCTTACCTGTGCTGTAAGGCTGTAAGTCCCAGCGTTATAATCTGCGCAACTTCTAGCTGTGTTGGCCACTCGCCAGCTGCAATGCAGCCAAAAACCCCACATTCCTCTCCGATACCAGATTCTTCAAACTCCATGACCAGTAAGCCTCCAAGTTCAGCACACGGAGCACTTTATGCGCCCAAAACTACTAAATTCATAAACTAACCCTCCCCACGCAGAGCGAAAATCACTCAGTCCAAGCACGTGTTGCCTCCACCGCCAATGCTATGGGGATGTACCAAATACAAAATAGGGGGGTTCAATAGAACAGTTTTCAAGGCGAAAACCCAAAAGTCCGTTACCAGGTTATCACAAATAATCGATTAAGAAGCTGAGATAACTAGTCAAGAGGGGGAGAGGATTAAAACCTGCCAGTTCTGGAAAAAACCGCTTTGTTGCTTTTACGTAATTTTGCAATTGCAAAGTTTACAAAAAACAGTCAGATACAGTTAGCGGTTAAAATTATAAAGGAGACTTTCCACGTGGTGAAGATGGCGTCCCTTTTATAGGTGGTTTCGCAACCCCGTTTGCTCACTTCTGTCTCTGCCTTCTTTCCAAACTTCACGCACACCTCCAGCCGTCACTACAGGTGGTTAGATTGTTTAAATATGTGCAAATAAGTTGTGTTTTATGTTAGCGGATACTAAAAGTCTTTGTTTTTTGCAGGGTAAACAAGTTTCAGCAGAAATGGCGTCGGCAACAGGTATGTAAAATCCAAACTTTGTTTACATCCCTGTAACGTTTTCTCGTGCACCGTGCTTGAGGGTGAGGGAGCGAGTTGAAGCGATTATATAAGTTCTTTGGTCTGTTTTACTGGTGTATGTGGGGTTTTGTGTCACTGACGTATTAAATATGTCGCACACACATATATGGAGTATGGCTAAACATTACATTTGTTATGAATTCAATATAATTTATAATTTGGTTACACTGACGAGACCCACACGCGCGCAATATGGAGGGAAACTAGTTGCATCACATCAAGGTCTGTCCTGTCGAACACCAGAAATATACATTCCCAAATTCCCTTCTTGCATACTTCAAAACCCCTTCTTGCTAGTACCAAGTTGAACTTCCTTTTGCCTTCAGAACCTCCTTAATTCTTTATGGCAAAGATTCAACGAGGTGCTGGAAACTTTCCTTAGACATAAGACTTATGGACATGGTCAGTAACAGTATGGCATTTAAACAATGCTCAATTGGTATTAAGTTTCCAGGTTGTGCCAATAAAATCATCACTAGTAGCAGCCTGAACTGTTGATACAAGGCAGGATGGATCCATGTTTTCATGTTATTTACACCAAATTCTGACTTTACCAACCGAATGTCACAGCAGAAATCGAGGCTCCTCAGACCTGGCAACATTCAGCTTATCTTCTGTGGTCCAATATTGGCAAGCCGGTGCGAATTGTAGTCTCAGTTGTTCTAAGCCGACAGGAGTGGCACCTGGTGTGATCCATCTGCTTCAAGGTTCAATGTCTTGTGCGTTCAGAGATTCTCTTCTGCGTACCTTGTTGTGGCTGACAACATATTTGCGTTAATGAGCAGATTAACAGGTGTTCCTAAAAAGTGACAAATCAGTTTACTGTAGTGGAGTCTAATTGCAGTCTTGTAAATGGTGACCATGCAAGATCCCCTGACTCTGCAAAATGATAGTCTGTGACTGAAAACACTGACTTGGCTTTACATGTGAGAGGGTGTCAGACTTTAGTTCTTTCAAAGTTTTGTAGTGTATGGTTAGCATAATGTGTTGTTGCAGGGCCAAACAAAGCACAGTTATAAGGAACATGTTTTCAGTCTTCTGTAATGCAACGGCACAAATATTGGTTCAAAGGTTTGACATAACCTGTGTCTAATGAGCTCCGTTGTCTTGCTCCAATTGTCTGTTGCTTTGTAGATCTGAAGCTCGGAAAAAAACTCAATGAGGGAAAGACCAAGCAGATCTTTGAGCTGCTGGACATGCCAGGTCATGTACTGGTCCAGTCCAAAGACCAGATCACGGCCGGCAACGCAGTACGCAAGGACCAGATGGAGGGCAAGGCTGCAATTTCCAACAAGACTACCAGCTGCATTTTCAAGCTCCTGCAGGATGCTGGTAAGCTTTGTCTAAAAGCAGATAATGCATCATATATTTGTACAATCAGAAGTCTGCAGTTGAAAATCCTGTGTAAACAACATGCATTTAATATGTTAAATCCAGAAATGTGATGCAACGCTGGTATTATAGTGTGGTAATTGTTTAAATCATTGAATGTATATAGATCAGTTTTCTACAATTATTATAACTGCTCATGCAAAAAACACAACAGAGAAAATTAAGGAAGTCTTTATTACAAACCTTAGTCAATAGTATATAGTACATACTTTTTCTAAATAGTATGGCAAATAAATAAATCGGTGTTGTCACTGTATTGACATCCTGCAAAGTGCAATAATGTGATTTTGGGCACTTCTTCAGCCTTTAGACAGCTCAAGGATGACTGAATTGGCCACCTTGTTAATGTAACCCCATGACACTTGTGCTTAAATAAAAAAACACGCATATGGAGAATGGATCTCTACGAATAGTAGAGACTTCAGATTTTCATTCACATAGACCTGCCATTTGTTTATCTGGTTTAGAATAATTTCAGAACATGGATTAAATCTGTAACCGTTGTCTGTTTCTTGTGTACTAAGGCAAAGAAACTACGATCTCATTACTGAGTCACTTGTGTATGCTTGGTTTGCCATTGTTAAATTACTTGGATCTACATCCATTAATCAGATTGCTGCCAGAATATGATTACATGCATTTATCAGATACCCTGTGATCTAGAATCTGTGCCCTGTCCACAGTGTTCCTCTGCCTGTGCCCAGTGAATATTGGGATAGGCCTTGAACGATCCTGTGTGATTAAGATAAGTGGGGGTAATCAGTATACCCAGAATCTCTCTGAGTGTGTTTACATGCACTTAATAATCCGATAACTACAGAAAATCAGATTTTGTCTGTAATCCAATCGAGTATACATGCACTTGAGTGATCAGATAATGGAAAAGCTCTAGGTTTGCACGACTCTACTTTTCTACTTTGCAACCAGCCAACAGTCTCACAGAAGGTTGTCGTAAACTTCAAACTTTTAATAATTAAGTTCATAATTTCCTTGAGCAAATACAGCTTTTCATGGTCTTTACAAAAGAGCTTGGTACCCATTTCACTGCATTTAATTATGTAATCCTGGGGTTGCCAGATCCTGCATGCAAAATATGCTACAGGTCTGTGAAAACTTCCATTTGATCAGAATCCGTACTTTATTTCTAGACCTTTATGCAATCTGGGAAATCAGTATGATGTTTACATGACCACTCGAGTAATCGGATAACTGTGGAAATCCAGTTTTCATCAGATTATGAAGTGCATGTAAATGCACTCAACTATGGCTCAAACTGAGACATCACTACAGCAGTTGTGACCCTCCTATTACTGCAGTTTCTGAATTGGTGTAATTGCTGCTGGTCAGCATAGATAATGAGGACTCTTGTGCTAAGAAGTAACTACCTTGTGACTCGCACTTTCTGGAATGCGATACACATAGATCTTCATTGTGCTCCGCTGCTCTGTCTGTTGCGAAAGTTGACCTACTTTCAGAGATGAGTGAAGAATTAGCCTCATTGGTACCCTGCCATGAGTCTTTTGTGCTAACTTCTTGAGAGAAATGAAAGGCTGTTTATGTAAGGGCAACATACCCCCATGCTTGGGGTAAAAGTGTCAGATTAAGCACTTGTTCAACCTATAAAGTAGCAGCTGGGCACAGCTCAGATGTCATTGTAACATTTGCAGGTAACACCACAATTGTGGGCCTGATCTCCAATGCCAGTGAGATGGCCTACACAGAGGATGTCAGTTTCCTGACACCGTGGTGCCAGGAGAATAACCTTTTTCAGTGTTGACAAAATCAAAATCAACTGGGACATTAAAAAAAATATTGGAATGATAGAGACATTCAATAATATTATCAGCCCGGGCCTCCTGCTCTTGCACAACATGTTTGCGTTTTGTGGTCAAGCTATTGACTGTAGACTTTCTCATTATCTGTCCCTTTGTACTGTCAGGCATCAAGACTGCATTTGTGAGGCGGCATTCAGACACAGCGTTCGTAGCCAGCCACTGTGAGATGATCCCCATCGAGTGGGTGTGCAGACGCATCGCCACAGGCTCCTTCCTCAAAAGAAACCCAGGGGTGAAAGAAGGGTACCGCTTCTCGCCACTGAAGATGGAGATGTTTTTCAAGGTGGGAAAGCTCCGTTCATCTTGAGGAATGTTCAAAGGTGGTTGTTAGCCAACTCTAATCGTACATAAGACCATGGCCTGGTCAATGTATTGACCCAGTTATCAGAGAGTGGTACGTGTATTTTCGTCAAAGTAAATGATAGCACTGTCGCCAGGGTCTTATCACTTGAACCCTGGGGATGTTTGCTGATGAAATAACGTAAACAAAGCAGTTTAACCCTCAGATAAGGTTCAGCTTTTTAGCATGATCATCTCCCACTCAGCCCTTTGCTCAAGATTACTCCATTCCTATTACAGGACGATGCCAATAATGACCCGCAGTGGTCTGAGGAGCAGCTGCTGGCAGCAGGCTTTGACTTGGCAGGTTTGACCATCGGCCGCTGTGAGGTGGATATCATGAGTAAGAGCACGGTGGCTATCTTCGAGATCCTGGAGAAAGCCTGGGCCACCCAGAACTGCACTCTGGTGGACATGAAGGTATTACAGGGATAGGGATATTTTGAAGGAAGGCCAAGTTGAAGTAACCAATTAATCCTTTGCGTCAAGCAGTATAGTGTTGAGAACTGAAAACCACGAGTACCGAGCAAATTTTTCCCATAAGGAATAATGTAAATTGGATCAATCCATTCCAGACCCCCAGAAAATCCACACTGTATGAGGCATTATATGCATTAATGCAGTTGTATTGTACAGGTGCTCCCTGGATTATGATGGGGATATGTTCCACAAATCCATCATCAGTTAAATGTCATGGGCTGAGGAGTTTGTGTTTGGAAGAGCATCTACAGTGGCGTGAAAAAGTGTTTGCCCCCTTCCTGATTTCCTATTTTTTGCATGTTTGTTACACTATAGTGTTTCGGAACATCAAACCAATTTAAATATTAGTCAAAGACAACACAAGTAAACACACAATGTAGTTTTTAAATGAAGGTGTTTATTATTAAGGGAGAGAAAAATCCAAACCTACATGGCCCTGTGTGAAAACTGTGACCTCAGGTGTGAGAAACCATTAGTTAAGTTATAGGGGGGGGGTTGGATTTTTTTCTCCCAAACAACTTCATTTAAAAACTACGTTTTGTGTTGTGTCTGACTAATATTTAAATTGGTTTGATGTTCTGAAACACTCAAGTGTGACAAACGTGCAAAAGGGGGGGCAAACTTTTTTTCACACCACTGTATACTGTAATAGCAGAGCCTATGGAAAGGATACTATGATAAGTTAATGTTTCAAACACATTAACCTACAGCTGGGTTAATCATTAACACAAAGCTTATTTTATAACAGTATTGGAAAAACCTCTTGTAATTTAGTGAATAATGGATTGAAAAAAAAAAGTGATTAATGGCATTATATTATCGTCATTAATGTGTTCACTTTTGGCAGTTCTAATGGTTTTGCAGAGCTGTCAGTAATGCTAACAGTTCTACATGAGTTAGTTGATGTTCTGCACTGAGCTTGGACTCATTAGTTTTTCTGCTGCTGACTGTACACATGTTCACCTTCAGATTGAGTTTGGTGTGAACGTTGCCACCAAGGAGATTGTGCTGGCTGACGTTATCGACAACGACTCGTGGAGGCTGTGGCCATCTGGTGACCGCAGCCAGCAGAAAGACAAGCAGGCAAGTTTTTCATGATCAGCCATGTCCAGATACCAGAAATGAGATGACATAAATCACTCATACCAAACAACTGAACTGTAATCTAATATTCAATATATTGTAATGTATCATTAGTGGTCTAAAGCCCTGGCCTGCCACCTTGCAAACCCTGGTTTGAGTCTTGGCAGTGTATTATGGTTGGGTCGGGAATCACGTACAGGCACGTTGGCTGTGTCTGAGGGAGGAATTGCTGGTCTGGCTTTAATCCCTTCAACACTGCAACAGTGACCACCACTGGCCTTGTGATGGAGTCAGTCAGAAGACCTTTACACCTCCATTCTGAGTCCTACATGGTCTTTCTCTACGTTTATCTATACATCCGTCCATTCGGCCACCTCTACACCTATTCATTCATGTAATCTCGATGATTTTGACCGTGGAGCGTTTGTTGATGCCCGACGGTTTGGTTTGACAATCTTACTGTAGTCTAAAACAGAGGAATCCCGAGGTACCTTTTATTAGAAAGTTCTGACGGCTTAGTGCTGTTTGAGTCCTGATCTCAGTCCATCCAGTTTATGTTCTGATTCTCCAGGTTTCCTGGATGTGACAAGGAAAACAAAAATGTGCCATGTCACTGTTCACGACTTCTTTCACTGTTCATGGCATGTGGTTTTGTTTGTTGTTTTGTTTTTTTGTTGTTCTTCTGTTAGAACCACAGTTAAATGTTGTGGAGTTGTTTGCTTTGAATCACTTTAAGATTGTTGAATGTGACATGCAGTCCTAATGTGTGTAACCTAATGTGTATAAATTTTTTTCCCACTTGTACAGGTGTACCGTGACCTGAAGGAGGTCACACCTGAGGCCATGCAGATGGTCAAGAGGAACTTTGAGTGGGTTGCTGAGCGAGTACAGGTACATGTACATATCTGCTTTCCACTAAACAAATTGTATTCGTTGAACTAAACAGATCAACTCCACTGGGTGGTATGATGGTAAATACTATGTGATGGTGGAAAAAAATTCTTGTAGAGGCCATGTACCAGGCCATTAATACCCAAATTGTGCCGATTTGGCTTACAACCCAAACAAACAAACTCAAGTAGAATGGCAGATTCGGTTTATGTCAAGTCAGGTTTATTTATATAGCGCTTTTTACAATGGAGCATTGTCTCAAAGCATGTTTACAATTTTAGATTATGTCCTAATATCTAGGGCCAATCCCAAATTGAGCAGCCTAGGGCAACAGTGGCAAGGAAAAACTCCCTAAGAGCTATGAGGAAGAAACCTTGGGAGGACCAAGACTCAAAAGGGACCCAACCTCCTTGGGCGGTGTAGATGAGGATCCTGAGGATCCTGAGTCTAAGCAGGAAAGTCCTTGGTGGCATTTTGTCCCCAGCCAACTCAAGGAGGGAGAGGGCCACCTCCCCCCGGTGCAGCCCTGGCATGGTGGGACCGGAGCCGATGATGGCAACAGCCTGAGCGAAGCTGAAGCAGAAGAACATCATGTGTGGGACCGGAACCGGCACAGCTTGGACAGAAAATAGAAAATGCAATTAGTTATTAAGAGCACAGTGTCTATTAATAATCACTGATGCCTTGTGTTGCATGAGACCCCGGCAGCATTAGCTATAGCAGCATAGCTAGAAAGAGGAGAACTGGTAGGAAACACAGCCAAGAGGGATTCACATGAGACATTGGCAACCCCACGAGCGGCAGAAGACAGCAACCCAACGTCTCTGATCACCATAAGACTCTTTGACTATGAACCCCCAGCTCTGCCCTTATTCTAAGGCAAGGATGCACGAGTCAAGATCACGAGGACCGAAGCCTAGTTCAGCCAGACCGCCCAGCCGACACTCCCGGCTAGCGGACAAGGCAGGCAGGCCAGACATGACTCCAGACTCCGGCCCCAGTGACCCAAGCCATGCATCCTGGTCTAAATCTAGTCAAAAGCCTGTGCAAATAAGTATGTCTTTAGCCTAGACTTAAAACTTTGGAGAGTGTCTGAGTCTCGAACGAAAGTGGGAAGTTTATTCCATAGTTGGGGGGCCATGTATGAGAGGCATGTATCTGTGTAGTATTTTGTAATATAAGTGATTATAATAGTCACATGCATTGCTGTTCTTCAGCTGCTCCTGGAGCCCCAGGTGAGTGGTCGTGTGGTAGTACTAATGGGTTCTACGTCCGACATGGCTCACTCTGAGAGAATCCGTAAAGCTTGCAGCTCGTACGGAATACCCTGTCATCTCCGAGTCACATCTGCGCACAAAGGTCCTGATGAGACGCTGCGCATCAAAGCTGAATACGAGGGTGAGACAAGATGCTGAAACACGCACAGAAAAGTACATTTCCTATCATAATCAAGGCAACGTTTGTGTAACATGGGCGTGTATAATGCATACAGTTATTTAGGAGCACATTCACAGTGCGTTTTCCTAATAACAAATATGAATCTTTGCAGGTGATGGAGTCCCGACTGTTTTTGTAGCCGTTGCAGGGAGGAGTAATGGTTTGGGTCCAGTGATGTCAGGAAACACGGCTTTCCCTGTCATTAACTGTCCTCCAATTAGCCCCGACTGGGGCGCTCATGACATCTGGTCGTCCTTGCGCATGCCCAGCGGTAAGACTTCACCAGTGTGGTTGAGGCTGTTCAGGCTCCCCCAATTTTAAAACATTTCATACTCTTTAAACTGAATTGTCAGAAAATCTCAATCCGTTTAACCTGGAACAAAAACTATTTAAAGCTTTCAAACTGATAGCTGATGCAAATGCCAAACACTACATCTTGGTGTTTGCAAGTGTAAAGCATAGAATTAAGATAAGAGTTTGATTGTGCTGGTGTGATCCATTTTACCCCCAAGATTCAACTGAATTCTCATTTTAAGTATCTTTTAAAGTGGCTCTAGGACTGCAGTAAGCACAATTTTCTAACCAGGGACAAAACCAAGAATCTAAAAGGGACCCAACCTCCTTGGATTGCCTTGGCGTTATACATAAGAACTGAACTCGAAGTCATTTTGTGCCACTGTAATGTAAATATAAGGGTATTTCACAAGAAAACTGCATGCAAAGTCTAAATTGTTGTACATGTGCTAAACATTTTATTTATGGAAATTCATTATCTTAAACACCCGCCTCTGCTTGGATATTGAGGTGACCGCATTGATTGGACGTTTACAGCAGCAACATCTGGAGTTAAAAGACATGTTTAGATTTCCTTTTATTATAAATGAGTTTTAGGGCCTTCAGGCAGTAGATAAAGAAAGGAAAATGGAATTAGAATCTGTAATGGCATCAAGTGACTCAGTAATGGCCGAGTGTCCACGCTGTTGTTTGTGAAGCTTCAGCTTTAATCCCAGGTCTGAGCAAGTGTAATTGCATGATTCAACATAACCAGGATCCTACGAGTTTGCAGAGAGTCACCTTTTTGTTTTCTTTGCTTAATGCTGCAATTGCAACTTCACACACATGACGCAAGTACATCTCTCTTCTCCCTCCTTGTCCTTCCAGGTCTGGGCTGTTCCACTGTCCTGACTCCAGACTCTGCTGCTCAGCATGTTGCTCAGATCCTGGGACTGACTGATCACCTGATCTGGTCTAAACTGCGTGCCTCCATGCTCAACACCTGGATTTCTCTGAAACAAGCTGACAAGAAGCTTCAGCAGTGTAGCCTCTGAATCCTGCACTTCTGTTGGCAATGAGCCATTCCTGAAGCTTAATCTTTACATTCCACACTACTCTGTACACTGGTCTTATTCTGTTGAAAGCTTAAGAACTAATAGATGGTCTCAAAAGAATAAATAGATTCCTAGGAAATAATTGTGCCTTTGTTTTGTTTTGCTCTATATTAACCAACCCCTATGATGGACTGGCCGCCCTGTCTAGGGTTGTTCTCACCTTGTGCCCCATGCTGCCGGCTAGGCATCAGCTTTCCCACAACCCTGATCAGGGTTAAGGGAATGAATGAGTGAATGAATGAACAAACTAAACCAGAATAGGAATTTGTATTATGGGGGCACCCCTGGCCTGCATCATCTGATGTGACTGACCTAGCACCCACCCTACACTTGGAAGCCAGGGTGGTTTAGCACTGAAGCAGCGCTCACTCCTGTGGAGTTACCGTGGTTTGTATCCCAATTCTGAAGAGGGGAGCTTGGATTTGGTTCCTTGCAAAGTTGTTGGGTCTAGGTAGTTCCAGAGAGTGAGAGCAGTTGGGCGTGTAAAAGAATTGCTTCTAGAAATTAACGACCTGCCACCACCAGAGATCAGGTACTATTTTGGTGGCGGATCCTTCTCAGCACTGTAGTGACACTGATGTGGTGCGTTGGTGTGTGTTTTGCTGGTGTGATTGGATCAGACACAGCAGTGCTGCTGGAGTTTTTAAACTGTCAGAGACAGTAGCTCATCTGTTGCTGCACAATTCGTTAGTCTTCTAATCCTTCATCGGTGGTCATGGGATGCTCCATACAGGATTTTTGGCTGCTGCACCATTTGTCAATCCAGCAGCACTGCTGTGTCTGATCCATTCATACCAGTCAGTGTCACTGCTGAGAATGAGCCACCACCCAAATAATACATGCTGTGTGGGGGCCCTGGCCATTAGAGAACAGTAAAGGAACTAACAAAGAATGTAGAGAAACGGATGGACTACAGTCTGTAATTGTAGAACTACAAAGTGCATCTATATGGTAAGTGAAACTGATAAAAGGAAGAGCGTAGAAGCCAGGAGGTATACCTAATGAAGTCAGCGGTGATTTTATCAAAAGTACACCGGTGTTATTTAAAATATGATGGCATTTTACTATCAGTTGAGTTTTAGCATATTTTAAGTACCCTACTGTATATACCTTTGCTGCTCACAACATGGACAAAGTTCAGTACATTTTAAATACAGTTGTGCTTTTATTTTTACCGGAGTAGGTAGGAGTAGGGTGTTTTTTTTTTTTAAAGCTTCTGTTTTGTAAATAGTTTAAGAGGCACCCCAGCACTCCCATAGACTGGTCCTCTTATTTGTATTGGTAATGCTTGTATTCAATGTGATTTAGATTTAACATTATCATTCACACTGTCACAGTCTGTCAAATGCTTCAGGACTTGTTGATTTTAAATATTGGGACTTGTGAAACCACTGTAGTATCGGTGTTGTAGCTAGTATTTACTGGTTTTCAGGACTTTCAGACCGTAGGAAGGGAAGAAAGGAAATGTAGTCTATGACAGCAACAGGTGACACAGTTGTTGGGGATTCACTGAATTTGTACATGTCTGCAACATAAAGAAAACTGGATTTGGGATGTTGACCAACGAATGAGACATCTCTCTTACCATTAGAAATCTACTAGATGGAGACATTCAGGCAGCTTTTGTCCAAGTTCCGTCTCCAAGCATTGCCTGTGCAGCATTGTTGCCACACTCACACCCAGAGATCCTGGAGATTATATAGTTTGCTCCACCCATCTACACACAGAAGCAGGAAATCAATCCGAAGAAACACTTCTGCACGTCTCTCTTGGATCAGGACAATGGCTGAAGACAGCAGTATTTCAGTAGACCATCTTCAGTTCAGCTGTTCCATCTGCTTGGATCTGCTGAATAATCCCGTGACTACTCCATGTGGACACAGTTTCTGTATGGTATGTATTAATGACTTTTGGGATCAACCTCTTCAAAAGGGAGTCTATAGCTGTCCACAGTGCCGAGAAACCTTCATGCCTAGACCTGTACTACGTAGAAATAACGTCATGGCCGATGTGGTACAGAAACTCAAACTGAAAGATCTGAGAAGTGTCTCTCCTACTTTTTGTAACCCCGGGTCAGAGGATGTGGAATGTGACATCTGCACGGAGAGCAAAGAAAAAGCTCTCAAGTCCTGTCTGGTGTGTCTGGCTTCTTTCTGTGAGGCTCACCTTAAACCTCACTATGAGTCTCCTGCGTTTAAGAAGCACAAGCTGGTCCATGCCTGTAAACAGCTTGAAGATAAGATCTGTCCCCGCCACAACAAGCTGATAGACATCTACTGCCGAACGGACCAAGAAATGATCTGTACTCTGTGTACGTTAGATGCACATAAAGGCCACCATACGGCATCATTTGCTTCAGAAAGAACCGAAAAGCAGGTAAGTGGACCGTATTTCTTGCTTTTCTTACTATATAGCCAAACGTTTGTGGACATCCAAAACGTGTGTAACGTTTTCCCATTTGCTGCTTCAACAGCAACACTTTTAGCATTCTAATGTATCTTAAAGTTGTCTGATGGAGTTGAGGTCAGGGTTTTGTGCAAGCCAGCTAGTTCTCCATCAAAGTTAGAAAACCATTTCTTTGTGGACATTGGTTTAATTCTCAAGCCTAAAAATGTCACATTGAGAGTTGCTGGTGTGTTCTGCACAATCCTTGGTACTGTATGTTTCCAACCTTTACAATGTGTCCTTCATATTATGAACCTGTTGGCAGCTGGTGTGGCTGGTTAATAATTGCAAGGTGCGTCCACAAACTTTTTGTCATACCCCTCTGGGCAAAAAAATATGGGCCAAACCCAGAGTTGCTATAATATTAAGCTTAAATCGTCTCAACAGCAACAGGTCAGAAAATTAGAAAGGATTAAACAAATCTATAGACTAACTTGGTATAGGACAGCCTTCCCCTTTGATTTTCTTGCTTTTACAGCATTTAGTAGACGCTCTTACCCCACTTATTCAATCTTACAGTCCAAGCAATTTTTGGGTTAATGGACTTGCTCAAGGACCCAACAGTGGCAGCTTGGCAGAGGTGGGATTTGAACCATAGACCTTTTTGTCCAGAGTCCAGTATCTTAATCGCTCAATGGTAATGGATTCAATGGATTGCCTGTAGATATCTGTCACTCCTGGTTCTGTGTAGGAGCTTGTTTTCAAGCTTGTTGCATTAGGTGTGGCAGATAACCAACTAACAACTAATCTTGTAGTAATAACAAAGAAAATTCAGAAGTTTTGAAAATTCAGATGTTAATTTGTTTTTTTATGAAACATTTAAATATTTTCATTATTTTATCTTGGTGTACAAGAAGCTCATGAGTGAATTTCCCTCTTTTCAGCTTTTACAGTTTCACTGCAGCAACATGCACTGATAATCACATAGTGGCACAGGTCTCAGGAGTGTATTTACTTACCAATGATTTGTAGTTAGGACCATTACAACTTAATATTTAGCAGTTTTAGGTCTGGCCCATTTTGCCCATTAGTGCATAGTGTAAATAGAAGGAAAGTAAGCATAGAAAAAGGTACATAAAAAAATATATATATAGATAGATAGATAGATAGATAGATTATATATCAGGGATTGCAGGGAACACCAGTGATCTTTGGGCACATTCTTTGCGAGTTCTCCCATTGTCCCATTTCTCTCATTTGGAAAGCAGAACCAGATAAAGGACAGACAGAGAAAAAACCATCAAAAAATCCTGGAAAAGGAGAAGAAGCTTCAGGACCTCAAGCAGGCCATGAACACTCTCAAGGTGAGCCCTGTTTATAGAATAGCTCAGTTCCCTCATCAGGAACCAGACTCGAGCTCCTGTGATTCCTACAGGTCTCGGCACAGGCAATGCGGGTGGAGGAGAATGAGAGGATTTTTACAAGTTTGCTCCTTTCCCATTGAACAAAAGTGGCTCTCAGGTGACAGAGCTGATCATAGGCTCAGGAGAAAAGCGATTGGATAAGACTGAAGGACTGCTTAGCAGCTGGAAGCAGGAGATCGCTGAACTTAGGAAAACACACTGAACTGGAGTTGCTTGCCAACGGACATCATGTATATTTGTCAAGGTACTAGCGCTGGCTAACTGTAGATGCTGCCCGGTTTTTAATTGTTTCTTGCAAATGTGAGTTTTTTCGGTCATGAAATTAATAGCAGTAACAAATAATGCATCCTACTTCAATTAGGGATCACACCTGTATCTTCGAGCTTTACCGCACCTACAACATTCTAAAAAATGCCTTGTTTTTTACTACGCATGTTATGGAAACGTTGGGCACACCTGGTGAAGTCACTTTTTGTTGTTTTCGTATTAAACCTGTCCATTATACAATTTCTATAAAGTTTCTACAAGTGTTAATGCAGCATTAAGAAGTCTATTAGAAGGTTCAGAGGTCTTACAAAAACACTAGAGGATTGTCTGGAAAGGTGTCCAAATCTTTGCACATGGCAAGTTTAATTATTTTTCCTTCCAATGTGCTTTAAAAATGTACGTAAACATGCTATATTTAGGTTTGCTCCCTGCAAAGGTTGCTGTAAAGCTTCTTTGTTTAGAAGATCAACAAAACATGTAATTTGACCAGGCATGCCTGTATAAGACTGTGTTTGTGTATTTTTCATTAAGAGTAATGGCACAAAAGAGAAATTCAGATATCGATTTCATTTACAGTAGTACCTCGGTTCTCATTGTTAAATTTGTTATAGGAGTGTCACAATACGTATAGTAATATGCATTTGTTTTTTTATATGGGAGATACGATACGAGCTGTGAATCGAATACCTTAAGGTTTTATTTTAAAAAACTGGTCAGCAGGAGAGCCAGCCGCAGTTCTAGACCAACAGTTCAGGCATGCTGTAGTGTTACTCATGCGACACCTAGCAGCTGCTTCTGCAATAGGTTCTGTTCATCTAGATACTGTAAGTAGGGAAAGAGTCTATAATCTCACAACAGAGATTTTTAACATTGGGCAGCATCAGAAACAGGTAAAGTTGATGCTGTTTTTGTTTGTGAGGAAATAGAAACTCAAATATAATAAGTACGTTTTCGTAATTTATCTCTATAGTGCAAAGCTAGAGAGAATATGGGGACAAATCCTTCAGAAGAGAGGGTGGACCCTGAGGTGTCTGGACGATGCCCTTCAAAAAAGAAATCATCAATGGCAGAGCCCTTTGGTGGTTTTTCCCAGCAAAGCAAGCCATTTTCCAAGCTTGCAGAGCAGGAAGTTGTATTGTCCTCCTTGGCCGCTACATTAAAAAGGGAATTAAAATCAGGTTACTTTCTTCATTTTGTATCGAAAATATATCTTATCGTGGAAAATGTATCTTATTACAGGTGGTTTGTCGAGAACCGACAATGACGAGTACCAAGCAAATTTTTATGTAAATTAAATTAATCTGTTCCAGATCCCCAGAAAATCCACACTGTATAAGGCATTATATGCATTAATGGAGTTATATTTTGCAGCTGCTCCCTGATTTATGATGGGGACATGTTCCAACAAATCCATCATAAGTTAAATGTATCACGAACCAAAGAGTTTAACCAGTGTTTGGTAGAGCGATCTATATTACATACAAACATACATACAGTGGTGCTTGAAAGTTTGTGAACTCTTTAGAATTTTCTATATTTCTGCATAAATATGACCTAAAACATCATCAGATTTTCACACAAGTCCTAAAAGTAGATAAAGAGAACCCAGTTAAACAAATGAGACAAAAATATTATACTTGGTCATTTATTTATTGAGGAAAATGATCCAATATTACATATTAGTGAGTGGCAAAAGTTGTGAGCCTTGCTTTCAGTATCTGGTGTTACCCCCCTGTGCAGCAATAACTGCAAGCTAAACTTTTCCTGTAGCTGCTGATCAGTCCTGCACACCGGCATGGAGGAATTTTGCCCCTTCCTCCGACAGAACAGCTTCAGCTCGGGGATGTTGGTGGTTTTCCTCAACATTAGCTGCTCGCTTCTGTCTTCCCAACATTTCCATTGATTAAAGGTCAGGCTTTGGCTTGGGCCATTCCAAACATTCACTTATTCTTCTGGTAACCATTCTTTGGTGGAACGGCTTGTGTGCTTAGGTCGTGTCTTGCTGCATGACCCACCTTCTCTGATATTCAGTTCAATGGAACAGATGTCCTGAATTTTCCTTAAGATTTCTCTGATATAATTCAGAATTTCATTATGGCAAGCCGTCCTGGCCAGAATGCACAAACAGGATCAGTGTTTCCTTTCTTCAACTAACGCTTTTCTTAAAACCAAAAAGTTCTATTTTGGTCTATTCCGTCCACAAACATTCTTCAGTAGCCTTCTGGCTCGTCCACAGTGATCTTTAGCAAACTGCAGATGACAGCAATGTTCTTTTTGGAGAGCATTTCTTTCTCCTTGCAACCCTGCCATGCACACCGTTGTTGTTCCAGTGTTCTCTGATGTGATCATGAACCTTAACATTAGCCAATGTGAGAGAGGTCCTTCAGTTGCTAGAAGTTCTCTGGGGTCCTTTGTGGGGGACCTCGCCAACTATTGCACGCCTTGGCTCTTGGAGTGTCTTTGCTGGTCACCACTCCTGAGGAGGTAACAATGGTCTGGATTTTCCATTTGTAGCAATCTGTCTGACTGTGGGATTGGTGGAGTCCAAACTTTTAGAGATGGTTTGTACCGTTTCCAGACTGATGATAATCAGCAACACTTTTCTGAGGGCCCTCAGAAATCTCCTTTGTTCGTGGCCATGATACACTTTCACAAACGTGTGTTTTGAAGATCGACTTTGATAATCCCTGTTCTTTAAATAAAACAGGGTGCCCACTCGCACCTGATTGCATCCCATTGATTTGAAACACCTGACTCTAATTCCCCTTCAAATTACCGGCTAATCCTAGAGGTCATATTTTTTGTCTCATTGTTTAACTGTTTCCTCTTTATCTACTTTAGAACTGTGGAAAATCTGATGGTTTTGGTCCATATTTTAATGTATTCAGAAATATAGACATTTATTTCTAAAGGGTTACACACTTTCAAAGCACCACTGTACATCATAGTGGAGTATGGTGATAAGTTATTAATGTCTAAACACAAATCTCATGTGATTTTTAAAATGGAGCACTGAGTAAGTGAAACGTGAAACAACACGTTTATTGAATGAACTCTGGGTGCTAGCAAGCTGCTAAGATAAATGGCCCGCCTCTGTTCTTGGTTGAACCCACTATTTTGCAGCCTGTGAAAATGTCATCCCTGTGCCTGTGACAAGGGGTTAACACATGAAAAAGGATTATATAATATATCATTATTTTCCCAAAAGCATCTTTATTTTGCAGATTTCTTTATGTCATATGCAATGTTCTGTATCTCATATTCATCTGTTATTTCCACCAGCAAGTTCATCCAGCTTTGCTTTTTGTCCCTACAAAGTTCCCGTCTGTCCTTTCATTTCATTCGGTTCTAAGCTAAGATTTACGTACGAGACTGTAAATCTCAACGTTTCATTGAGGGGCGTGAGGAAATTTCTCTCAAACCTGAAAAAGCAGATGGAGGAAGTTCTGCAAAGAAGAGTTTCAGCAAAATCAGTCCCAGATTTTAAGAAAAGCCCATATCATACATGATGACTGTGGTACCACAGGTGTGCGCAGTTTAACGTCCGCATTATGTTCCTGTGAAACAGGTCGTTGACCAAAATTGCGTTGATCAGTCATTACTGTCGTCATAGTTTATTAATGCTACTGTTAATGTACATAATAAGGGACTTTTGTGTGTAACTGATACGGACTGTGTCATAGATACCAACTGAAAACCTGATGAATTGGTGTGATTGAAACACCTGATGCTTTTGTTTGGGAAGCCAAACATGCGTTTGATAGACAGTATTCCGACAACACGGGGTGGAAAAAAAAAAAAATCAGGTAGATTTAGTGAATGGAACCAAAAATTACAGGTAATGGGGGACAAAAAGTACACTTTGACTGCCTTTATAGCTTGTTACAAATAAGTAGTGGAGAGTCATCCACACACACTCGGGTAAGTTTGCAGAAAACAAATTCTGCACAACATCAACAGTTACAATCAGTCCCGTGTCCAAATTCAGGTATATGAAGCCTTGGGTGAATACGGACTTCTGCTCTTTAACCTCCCACCTCTGCTTGTGGATTGACTTGGTGTGGACCACTGGTCAAAATACGCCAAACGCACTCTCTAGAGAGTTATTACTTGTTGTTGTTATTATTACATTATAACATTTTTCTTTTGTATGTCAGTAGTTGCCAAAGTGCAGATGGTTGTACCCAGTGAACCAAAGAGAAGAGAGGATTTTCTCCAGTGTAAGTTAAAAATTGATCAGTCTTACAAAAATAATCGAGCTTTAACTACATACAGTATGTACAGTGTTTTGCACGAGTATCCAACCCCTTGAACTTTTTCACATTTTTGTATTGTTACAGCCAGTGTTGGGGTAGTTACTCAAACTGTAATCCAATACCAAATACTAATTGCAGTGGTACCTCGGTAGTTACCGAGCATATTTTTCCCATAAGGAATAATGTAAATTGAATGAATCTGTTCCAGACCCCCAGAAAATCCACACTGCATAAGACATTATATGCATTAATGAAGTTGTATTGTACAGGTGCTCCCTGATTTATGAATACATTCAGACAAATTAATCATAAGTCAAATGTATCATGATTTGAGGAGTTTAACGAGTGTTTTGTAGAGCAGTCTGTACTGTATCATAGGAGAGATATGAAACTGATGCTATGATAAGCAATGATAAATAAGTTACACTTGCATTAACCTACAGTTGGCCAAAATCATTAACACATATCTCATTTTGTAATAAAGTGTTGAAAAATCTCATGTAATTTAGTGAGTAATGGATTGAAAGTGATAATTGATGAACTGCGGGTGCTAAGCTAATTACAGCCTGTGTTCTAGAGCATTTTGCTTTCGTTTGGCTCTTATAAAGGACCCATGGAGACTTATTTGCACTAAGAATACAGTACTGTACATGTAAGAATAAAGAAAAACACAATTAAACATAGCGGAGCTCTTCTCTGAGGGCTTTTGTGAACCCGAATCACTGTGTACTGAATGAATCAAGTGACTCATGAATCGAGTTTCGGCTGAAACGTGGCTTGACTCGTACAAGTTTATGCAAGTGCGCCGAGTACAGCGCAAACGACGAGGACCGAGACCAATTTTTTTTGTCAAAATGGGTCGAGAACCAAATTCGATGAGTTCCGAGGTGGTCGAGAACTGAGGTACCACTGTACTTCACAATGTAATGGGGATTACTCTACCCATTACGTCCTCAAAAAGTAATCACATTACTCTTTACTTCTAAGTTACTCCCAAAATACCATAATTTTATTTTGCACCATGTGACCCCCAATATGAGTTACAACCATGGATACAATCTGTTTTTATGTTTTATTTTACTTTGTTTTAGATTTTTGTCACTTGACCCTGGACCCCAACACGGCAAATGAGTCACTGTGGCTTTGTGAGAACAACAGGAAGGTGACTCGTAATGGGCGACTGAAAACATATACCAACCATCCGGAGAGGTTTGATGCTTATGGTCAGGTGCTGTGTAAGGAGAGTGTGTGTGGACGCTGTTACTGGGAGGTTGAATGGAGCAGAGTTGGATGGTTTCACTCTCCGTCTCATATAAACGAAAGCAGCATGAAAGGGACGAGGTAAAGGAATGCTGGTTTCGGACACAACATCAGTCCTGGGGAGTCTGGAGTGCAGTTCTACTCTGCTTCTGGCACAATGACGTTCAGACCAAGATCAGTGTCCCTCATCTTCCAGAATCTGAGGGTACGTAGACCACAGTTGCAGCCACCTGTCCTTCTACAGCGCTCAGACATGATGACTCTCCTACACCGGTCCAGACACATTCACTCAGCGCTGTACCCCGGATTCTGGCTTAATGTACTTTTCATTTCCTGCTAAGCTGTTTTACCTATAGAAGGACCCACGGCACTTAGAGTCCGTCCCTTTTAAAATGTGATATTTCAATTCTGTTATTAAGTTTTATTAAACAGGGAGGCTAAGATGAGTAGCTTAAGAATAAGTATATTGTTAGAAAGTGAACATGAGAACACAATTGGATCATTATTGCTATATAAAACCCCCAACCAGAGAAAGTTGGGACAGCTGGAAAATGCATAAAAAACAGTGGGTTTCTTACATTAAACTTTGACTTTAATTTCTTTGCAGATAGTATAACTGGAGATATTTCATGTTTCAAATGTTTTTCTGGTCAACGTCATTTCATTTGTTAATAATCATCCATTCCGCTTTTTTATGCTGCAACACATGCAGGAATGAAATGAAGTTTGACCAGACAACTGACACAGCCTCAAGTTAAATAAAATAAGGTCAATGTAAATGCATTTTCTTGCATTAAATGCACATTGTGGTCCTTACATTATCAATCTAACCTTGCTCCTGTCGTGAATAGCCATTGATGCTAATGAGACGTGAAATAAACACATCAAAACATCTGCAGGACCATATGTCTAGGAATCTACTCAGTTTTTTTTTTCATACAATTTCAAGTCTGAGGTTCATTCCACAATCTTCATCTTTATTCTTAAAGACTGAAGGTTGATTTTTAGGTTTGTTTTGAATCATTGTCTTGTATTAATATCCAACATACTTTAATCTACAGTTTTGTAATACTGACTGGGGGATAGTGGTTCCAGTTTGGCTGATATTTAGTAGATATATTGTGTTTCTTTATCGACAGAACCCACCCCCACGTGCCACATTTGGCAAGATGTTATTGTCATGAAATTCCTCTCCATTTTTTCATACGCCTTTAGTTGGCAATCGATACCTTTTTTTGTTTACACCTCACTAGGTTAAGGCCCCTAACAAGTTAATTATGTTGTTGAGACAACCTAAAAATATTGTAGTGGATCCCCGTGATTGGTGGCCTGATCTATGTATTGCACTGTTACATTTTTCCAGTTGGTCAAATCAGCAATAGTTTATCATTATATACGTTTCTTACATTTCTCTGTAGAAGCTGTGTAAGCTTGAAACAAACATTAATTTGGCCATTTAAAAACGTTTGTAACGAAACTAGTACAAGTTAATACTGCTAGACAGTCCGGGTAAAACACAAAACTTAAAATTTAGCTTCCAGTATAAAAATAAAAAAACAGAGATATTTTTGGAAGATTTTTGAACACCCACGTGTTTGATTTTACACCAAATGTTTGAAGTTTAATGTCAAACATTTTTAGTCTTTCCACAAGGGTAATATTGGTGTACAGGAAGCCTATGTGTTTGAGTTTCCAGCTTTCTCTCCCAAACAGTTCACTATAGCCCACTTTTTGGCCTAGTGGTTAAGGTACTGGACTGTAGAACCCGAGGTCCCAGGGTTCAAACCCAGCTGTGCAGGGTTCCGCTTGTTGGTTCCTTGAGCACGTTCCTCAACCCACAATGCTGGGATTGTAAGAATTGTATCGTTTGTAGTTGCTCTGGATAAGGGCGTCTGCTAAATGACATAACCTAAGGCACTACATATAGAGAATTACTATTTTAAATGTAGTGTTCATTTAAAAATGCAATAGCCAAGTAAGCTAGAGGAGGAAGTGTGGCTTAATTGAGCAGCATAACAAACAGGCAGACAGCAGGCTCTTACAAGTAAATAGGCTGATTTAAAGAATTAATTTAAAAACAAGCACACTGCAAAACAATCAATTTTTTAATGACTTTTTGTTTTTCAAAATGAGCTACACTTTTGTTGAAATTATAAAAGGACACATAAGTTACGCGAATATATCCAACATGGTGTTTCCTCAAAGGTACAAAGTTGCTGTTCTTATCCCTCCACGCTTTTCCGTTTTGCTGTTGCACTTCGAGCAGAGTCAAACTCTTCCTGGTAATTCTGCCGAAGCAAAACCGAAAGGGTTCTTTTTCGTCTCCCTCTCCCTGTCTGACAGCGCAGCAAAAGGCCGAGGCTAGTATTTCAATTATCAAAACACTTCAACTGCGCCACTGTTTGCAATCTAGTGACAGATCCAGTCACTATTCCATGCGGACATACTTTCTGTATGGGGTGTACAATGGCTTTTTGGATCGGAAGCTCAGAAGGGGCATACACTGCCCCCAGTGCAGAGAGACCTTCCACACGAGACCTGTCCTACGCAAGAGCAACATGTTGACTGGGATCGTTGACGTGCTGCAGAAGACTCGACATCGAGCCTCTTTTCCAAGTTTCTTGACCTCCTAACTCCTGATGGTCAGGATGGGAAGTGTGATTTCTGCATCGATGTTGCGAAAACAACGCTGGTGAATCTGTCTGCCCTCCTGCCTTCGTACTGTTGAGTTTCCCGTTCAGGCTCCTGCATACATCTGCTGCTTTAGGAAGCATACACTTATCTCAGCTGTTAGTACCCTCCCAGGAGAAAACCTGTGCTCAGCATAACAGCCTTCTCGAAGTGTTCTGCCGCACCGACCAACCCACGTTTGCTATCAGTGTTCCATGGATCACCACAAGGGGCATGACACGATCTCTGTTCAAGAGGAGTGGATGAATAAAAAGGTAGGTGATTGATATTGTTATTGGATACAGGTATAAACACTGTGATCGTGCCGTCTTTTTTTTTTTACACAGTACTGTACATGTATATTACTATACTACTATATGTCCATGGCTCTCAGGTGGTGTGGTGCTCTAATATGCAGGTTAGAGTTCTTCCCAAGAAACCTTGGTTTTGAAGGCGAGTGTAAGTTCAGTACAAAAAAAAAAAAACCTTATTTGAATGTCCCATTGCACTAGTGGAAATTGCATCATGCTGCAGAAGAAACATGATTATTGAAGAACATAGCCAGCCTACTGGAAAACCAATTACAGAGCTCAATTTAAGCACTGCAGTACATGTATTTAGGGCAGATGTGAGTGTGTGGATTGTTCTTTCTTGAATTTTTGACTGTCTATAGTAAGTAGAGTTGATCATAACTCAGTATTATTGTACTTGTAAATGGATATATGAAACCTTTTTTTTTTTTTTTTGTAAAGTCATCAACTCCTCCAAAGGCCAGTCAAGTTTAAATAAAACATTTAAATACGTTTAACTGGCATTTCATCATTATTAAATGGAGGAAAAGATGAATGACACCTTGACTGGACTGAAGTAGTAGGTTTGATGGCGGTTAGTGACCTAATACAAACTTTGAATGACATGTGTCTTCAAAGAAATTTGCTGCTTTAAGGCAATTTGTAGAAATAGTTGTGTTTTTAACTTTATGCCAGTTCATAATGCACACCTTTTTTGTTTGTTCCTTTATTCATAAGGGGCTTACCTCTAGCGTCCCACTGTACTCAGACCACACCAGAGAGCAGCAACTTTCCCTACAGTCACTCTGTGTATTGGACTAAATAATGCTGATATGTAGGGCTGCAACTAACGATTATTTTAATAATCGATTAATGGGTCGATTATTTTTTCAATTAATCGATGAATCTGGTTAAAAAAAACAACAAAACTTTCCATGTCTTTATTCAGAAATATAACATTAAATAACAGAGCAATACAAAGTGCTTACAATAAATGAATAATAATAAATGTAATTCATTAATAAATTAAAATAACAAATTAAATAATAAAGAAAAATAAGTGCATCTCTGATGCAAACTCATTCACTCCCTTTCTTTAGGAACTTTGCATTGCAATCCAAAAATGTTATCATGTCAACATGCTCCTGGCTAAAGCTGGCTCTCTTTTTAGAGACTATGGCCCTGTCCACACAAACACGGGTATTTTTAGAAACGTAGCTTTTTCTATGCGTTTTGACTGTTCGTCCACACGAAAACGGCGTTTTAGGTCACTGAAAACGGACTTTTTTTTTTTTTTTCAAAACTCCTTCCAGGGTGAAGATTTTCGAAACTCCGTTTTCAGCGTTGTCGTTTGGACTGGGAAAACGGAGTTTTTTTGCCTTGTAACGTCACGTTGTGCGCGTTATCTCTTTTGTTACATGGCGATTTTGTGCATATCGGACTAAGCAACTAGTGCCAGCTGTAACACTGCTGACGCGAACTTGTTACAAATCTACAAATACTTTACATCTTACTTTTTTCATTCCACTGAAGAACAGAGGCGTCAGAATGCGCTCGGAGTCACTACTATATCCACCACCCACGAACAGTTTCCTCCCCTCGCGTCGCCGATTGGGCCTCTTGTTGGTTGGACAGCTTTTTCAAAACGAAGTGTTTTGTTGAAGAAGAATGGCGAGAAATCAATAGGACGTTGCTGTTGTCGTTTAGTGAGCTTCTTCATCGGCTTGTTCATTTGGGATTGGCCCCTAGATATTAGAAGATAATGTAAATTGCAGAGCTGCTTTGAGACAATGCTCCATATAAAAAGCACTATATAAATAATCTGACTTGACTAATCATCAATATCTTTGTCCCATCAACAAGCACTTGCAGATCTAAAGGTGAAATGTCAAATCAACTGGAGAAGGAGAGAAAGATCCTACATGAGTCAAAAGCTGGTGGATTCTTCCAAGGTGGGTAATTACTAAACCCTCAAATTTTTTGTGGATATCCAACAATCTGTTTATGAACATGTTTCAATACATTCACCAGTCACTTTACTAGGTACACCTTGCTAGTACTTGGTTGGACCCACTTTTGCCTTCAGAACTGCCTTAATTCTTTGTGATATAAATTCAACAAGGCGCTGGAAACATTCCTCAGAGATGTTGGTCCATATTGACATGATATTATCAAGCAGTTGCTGCAGATTAGTCAGGTTTCTGTAAATGTAAAGCCGATAAAGGTACAAATGTATAAATAATTTTGGTCTTTCTTTATATGCAATGTATTTATCTAATGTATACAGTGACGAGTAGCACAGCACTTAAATACATTTTTCAGAAGATATTTTATTTCTATTACTCAAGTGTTTATTTTAATTAGTATTTTTATTTATGTAATATATTTTTAAAAGTAATGGTGCTTTTATTTAAGTACGACTTTTGCTACTGTACCCACCTCTACTGTACATACTACATTGTGTAATGCATTTATTCATCGAAATGTTACAAAAATATATGAGATAAACAAAAACACTTTGATGTAATAAAGCTTCTTCCTTCCCGTTTGCTACATCTCCAGCTCTCAGCACAGGCAGCAGTGGAGGACAGTGAGAAGATCTTCTCCGAGCTGGTCCTCTCCATTCAGAGAAGATGTTCGGAGGTGACGGAGATGATCAGAGCTCAGGAGAAAGCTGAACTGGATCAAACCACAGGTCTGATTGAGAAGCTGGAGTGTGAGGTTGCTGATCTAAAGAGGAGAGAGGAAGAGCTCGAAAAGCTCTCGCACACCAACAGTTATGTTCCTTTCCTCCAGGTAACGCTCTCAAAATCTCTCTGCCAGTCCATACAATCCCTTTAAGACCACCTTTATAAGAACACAGTTTTACACATAACCTGGATTCACATCAACAGTCATGATGTTGTCATGAGAAGTTCTTCCTAGTGCTGGTCTGTGCCTGAATAATTAGGTGACATTTGGATTTTGTCTCCCTTTGTGTTAGAGTTTACAGTTTGTGAGTCCTGAGCTGGGAAATGAAGGCTCTCTTAAGATTGCTTTTACTCAACAATGGACATTTGAAAAGTTCACGGCATCTCTAAGCCAGCTGAAGGAGGAAATTGAAGTATTCTGCAAGGAGAAGTTTGAGATAATATCTGAAAACAGTGAGTATAGAGCGTGATAATTACATATTTAAGATAATATTAAATACAGCAATATGTAGCAATATGTATAATAAAAAAAAAAAAAAAAAAAAAAGAAAAAAAAAAAAAAAAAAAAAAAAAAAAAATATATATATAAATACGATTTGAATGTTTCATTATATAAAAATTTCTCCTGATGGATTCTCCTTGATATAACAGTGACCTTTGGCCTGGTCTAACAACACCTGAACCAGAGAACCAGGGAGGAATTCCTGAAATGTGAGTAACGTTTTTGTAATTACTAACTCAAACTTGTGTTGACAGAAAAACTGATTGGTTCACCTGATACAGGTTTGTCCATTAAAATTAAAGGAACACTACATACAACGTGTTGTTCGACTGAAAATCATTCTCAGTACAGCAGTGACACAGACATGGCTGTGATTTGGTAATTTGTGCTGTTATGGGTTTGTGAACCCTTTAGAATGTTCTATATTTCTGCATAAATAGGACCTAAAACATCATCAGATTTTCACACAAGTCCTAAAAGTAGATAAAGAGAACCCAGTTAAACAAATGAGACCAAAATATTACACTTGGTCATTTATTTATGTAGGAAATGATCCAATATTACATATTAGTGAGGTCAAAAGTATGTGAACCTTTGCTTTCGGTATCTGGTGTGACCCCCCTGTGCAGCAATAATTGCAAATAAATATTTCCTGTAACCTTTGATCAGTCCTGCACACCGGCTGTACAACCCCAAATCAGAAAAAGTTGGCATGGTATGGAAAATGGAAATAAAACTTCGGTTTCATAGCAGACAGTATGAACCTGAGATATTTCAATTTTTTTCTTGTCAACTTCATTTAATTTGTTAATAAACATCCATTCCAGCATTTCAGGTCTGCAACACATTACAAAAAAAAATTGAGACGGAGACAAGTTAGATCTAGTAATGAGATGTAAAAACAAAAAAAAATGATGTGATTTCAAACAGGTGATTGTAATCATGATTTGGTACAAAAGCAGTATCCACAGAAGGCTGAGTTTTTGAGCAATAAAGGTGGGCAGAGGATCTCCAGTTTATCAACAAATGTGTAAGAAAATGTATTAAATCTTTTAAAAACAATGTTTGGAAGGCGTTTCCAAATTTCTCTCTCTACAGAGCTAAATATCATTAAACGATTCAAGGAATCTGGAGGAATTTCAGCGTGTAATGGGTGAGGATACAAGCCTAAACTGAACACCTGTGATCAAGGGTGCATCAAGAACCATCATTCATCAATAGCTGATAGAACCACATGGACAAGGAATTACTTTATCAAACCTTTATCAAGCTCTATAATACAGAGCTACATTCACAAATGGCACTTACCGTATTTTTCGGACCATAAGGCGCACTTAAAATCCTTTAATTTTCTCAAGAATCGACAGTGCGCCTTAAAATGCGGTGCGTCCAATGTATGAATTAATTCTGGTTGTGCGCTATATAGCCCGAAAAATACGGTAAACGTTACTGTACAAAAAAGAAGCCTCACATTAACCATGTCCTGAAACAGCGCCAACTTCTCCAGGCTCTGAGACATCTGGGATGAACCATCACACAGTAGAAACATGTATTGTGGTCAGACCAATCAGTATTCCAGATCTTTTGAAGAAATGGACGCGGTGTGTTCCAGACCAGAGATGAAAAAGACTATCCAGACAAGTCCAAAAGCCAGGCTCTGTCATGGTATGGGCTTGGGTCAGTGCCCTTAGCAAAGGTCATTTACGCTTCTGTGATGGCAGCATTAATGCAAAAAGTACTAATTTTAAAGCAACATATGCTGCCTTCAAGACGACATCTTTTACAGGGATTTTTTCAGTGCATTTTTCAACAAGACAATGCAAAACAAGCCCAATCAGAAAAAGTTGAGACTGAAATGTGTAATTCCCTTCCAACTTTCTTAGGGGAACATTGTTTTAAAACATTTCAACAATTTTCTCACACACTCCTCAAAAACTCAGCCTTTTCTGGATAATGCCTTTGTATCAAATCATGATTATAATAACCTGTTGTTTGAAAATTACATCACTATTTCATTTTTTACCTCATTGCTAGACCTAAAATTCCCCATCCCAACTTTTTTTGGAATGTGTTGCAAGCTTGAAATCCAGGAATGGATGTTTATTAATGAATGAAATTAAGTTGACCAGAAAAAACATGAACAAACATGAAGGCAAAGTAAATGTAAGAAACACTGCATATTTTTTTTAGTTTGCATTTCCATATTGTCCCTTTTTTCCGATTTGGGGTTGTAAAGTCTATTATCTCAAAGCAGCTTTACAAATATCTAGGCCCAAAGCCCTAACTGAGCTAGCCTAGGGTGACAGTGGCTAGGAAAAAAACCCTACATTTTATAATGTGTTTATTATAGACTTCAAATTGTATATGATCACTTTTTATCAATAGGGAAGTCAGGAATGTAACCTTTCATTCAGAGAACAGACCTAATTATGCATCTTTGGACCTTCTGTGGTATCATCTGGGACCAGACTCAAGATATCTTTATGATAGAATGAACTCTTTCCCAATTCATTATAATAATAGTTAAAGGAATAAATCTACAGGTATGCGCTGTTTAACGAACAATCAACATCGGATCAACGTCCGTTCACTTTCCATTTGACTTACTGCTACGCATTTGTAACAAGCTGGAAATGACATTTGTAAATACATGTTCCTGTCCTACAGCAGTAGTACTCCTTTGGGACTCCTAGTGGGTAAGGTACTGGACTATGGACCAAAAGGTCCAGGGTTCAAATCCCACCTTCGCCAAGCTGCCACTGTTGGGTCCATGAGCAAGACCCTTAACCCACAATTGCTTGGATTGTAAGACTGTACCAATTGTAAGTCGCTCTGGATAAGGGCGTCTGCTAAATGCTGTAAATGTACTCCTCCCTTTATATTTACATGACAGTAACTTAAAGACTATGTGACTATGGTAATGTTCGGTCAATGTCCTCTTTCATGGAATTTAATGCGGTCATTAACCGGCACATACCTGTACTAAAAGTTATTTTGGTACAGTTAAGTAAATAATAGAGTAGAGTTAAATACTCTAGAAGGAAAGTGTTACGGTTCGCCATATTAAAACAGTGACGAACCGTATTAAACTAAAATACAAATGGGTTGGGACCCAATTGCAGTTAGCTCCAGTTGGTAATTATAACTGAAATGAGATAAATAAATAAAAGCAAATGAAATCAAAGATATAAATAACTAAAGAAACTAAATAAATAAAAAAAACACGATTAATAAATAAAACTAAATAAACTAAACTGCACGCCGTAAGCGTGACGTACTTTAATTCACAGCACGCTTACGACGTGCCTCCGTTGCGCAATATATGCGCCGGGTCTGCGCATGCGCAGCGCGCAGAACCAGATCGGAGGTTCCACAAGCACGTGCAGCTCCACCGCGGTTTAAACGCGGCCGCGGGGGCGTGGCACGGTCGCAGGAAAGTGAAGAGGACGTGGTTATCAAACACTGCGTCCTCTTCAAACGCGATCGGGGAATAAATACTCCTGATCGTGGCGACGGCGTGAGAAAGACGGCCGGGATAAAGGCTTAATAGCTGCCGGAGCAGCTCGGCAAATGAACAAAAATATAAATAAACAAAATACCTAGGGCCCTAACTTACCGGGCTGCCTCCTAGCAGCCTCATGTCTGAGGGACTTAATTCCCCCAGACTACCTTTATCCCTAACAAAACGAATAATAAATAACACAAATGAAACGAGCCGTCAAAAAGCCGGAATGCAGGCAGCAGCGAACGCGTCTGTGCTTTCAAAAAAAGCCGGGTGCATGCAAAGTCACGTGACCGCGGGCGTTGCCTACCACTGAGTCCATAAGGTGTGTTTATATAGGCAGGACTCCAGGTGGCGCCACTTACCTGTAAATGGCCCGGGAAAGCTGACGCACGCGCCATCGCGCTGCTGCAGCTCACGCCGTCAAACTGGGACAACTCCTGGCCGAACGCGACCAGGGAGTGATCCCTAACAGCAAGACTAAATAATTTGGTAGAGATAAATAAATAATAATACTGCAGTTATTTGCTTAAACATAGTTTTTTCTTTAGTATTTCTTTAGTATTTAATTGTATAAATTCAGCTTATTCTTGATTCTCTTGTAATTTTTCAGATTCGTGTGAGCTCTTTATGGACCCCAACACTGTAAATGGTTCCCTCAGGCTGTCGGATGGTGACACACAGGTGAAACACGATGGTAAATACTATCATTACTTCGACCATCCTGACAGATTTACATCTTGGAACCAGGTGCTCTGTAAGCAGAGCGTGCCCTCATGTAGTTACTGGGAAGCTGTGGTGGATGGTGATAATGGAGTTTCTATTGCTGTGTCTTATAAAACAATAACCAGAGCTGGATCTGACAAGAAGAGCAGGTTTGGACATAACACCCAGTCCTGGAGGGTAGTGCGATATCCTACATACTACTGCTTTTGGCATAATGATAAGAAGATCGATGTCAGTGGTCCGATTTCCAAAAGAATTGGGGTCTATGTTGATCAAAAGGCAGGAAGTCTGTCTTTCTACAGTGTTACTGATAGGATGACCCTCATTCACAGAGTCACAACAACGTTCACTCAGCCCCTGTATGCTGGGTTTGGTATAGGCGCTGGGTCTTATGCAAAGATTTGCCTCCAAGCCTCAGGTGATAGTGCCGCAGCCTTTGAGTGTGGGAAAAAGAAATAAGTGGTGGGGAATTTATTAGGAATCCATGACATTTTGGAAAGTGATCATGGAAATGATTTCTCAGCCTCAGATTCCATCTGCTTCTACTGGCGAGGGTTGCAGTTGGAAACACTTAGATTTTTTGAAATGCTTTGAAATCAGTCATTATTACATCTATGTTTACTTTATTGCTGCTGCCGTAACGAATTTCCACCTGGGAATAAAAAAGTGATCCATCGATCTCAACTCTGTGCAAATGTCATGAAGTCTTTATTGAATAGTTATGTATGAACTGTCTATTTGTCTATGCAAGGACAATTTTCCACTCGTGTGTTTTTTTTCTTTAAGATAAATGGCATCAGAAAATGTCTGTTTATCCCAGATGTTCTCATTCTTTTTGAACTCTTCATAGATGGTTCAAGCAGGCCTGTCATTGTTGGACTCGTAAACAGTAATTAAATAACCTTTCAATTCTTTAGGGATGCTGCATTTTTTGCTATATTATGCACATAGAGTATGTAAAAGTATAATGACATTAATGTAGGCGTCGATATATTAGACTGAAATGAGTAAAATCATTGACTGACAATACTGTATGTAACATTTTGTTTTTATTTTACAATTGGGATTAACAGACGTTGGTGGCTAAAATAATTAAGCAGTGTTGTACTCAGTGTGATGAATTACTGTGGGTGAGTTTAGTCAGATTTTATTTGGTTTATATATACAAATAAAATGTGAATATATATTAAGAATTACTGTATATAAATGTGTATACTGTATACTGTTTCGAGTGTACTAAAATGACAATTGCAAAAATCTGTTTGTCATTTTAGCAAAGTTTAAAAGTTGTTTTCATTTCTTTTTATATTCATAATAAAGCCATCATCAGAGCTGTTTTTCACTCAGTCACATTCCATAGCAGCTCAATCTAATTCAGGGTCGCCAGGGAGGCAGGGCCTATCCAGCAGCACAAGGCTCAAGGTGGGAACCACCCTGGACAGGATGCCAATCACCGTAGGGCACATACACAAACACACTCACTTACACTGACTCTTTAGAGACACCAACTGACCGAACATTCCTCTTTCGAATGTGGGAGGGAACCCATACAGACACAGCAAGAACATAAAAACTCCACACAGGCAGCAGCCATGCAGGCCGAGACTCATAAACCACATTCAGTGGAGCTGTGAAGCAACAGTGCTAACCACTGCACCACCATGCAGCTCGGACCTGTTTTGATCTTTTAGTTACATTTCTATAATGTAGTACTGCATGATACTAAGTGTACCAGTCCACTGCAGGACCAGCTGTTTCAATGCCAGAGGCTGACTGGTCTGGCCTCCATCAGCTTCAGCTAATTGTGTCAGCTTGTTAGGACATTGCCAAGAATCAAACCCCAGTCCTTGTTGTGGTGGGCTGACATTTGAGACTGCTGTGCAACCCCAAGCACATATGTATGTGTAGTCTGAGTAGCATTTGTTTCTAGTCTAACTGGTAATGAATACTTCATCAAGGTCACCATAGATCATCAAGTACTTCCATCATGGCTCCTTCATCTATTTGCACACTTTGTAAGTCACTCTGGGTAAGAGCATCTACCAAATGACTAAATGTAAATTTATTTATTTGGTCTGTGCGTTGTTTTAATGCTGTTGCTAATCAGTGTAAATGTTGGTTGGTGTTAATGCAGTGGTTCTCAAACTTTTTAGACCAAGTACCACCCATCATCAAACAAAAGCCTCCAAGTACCAAATATGAGTCTCATCACAGAAACACAAACACTACACACAGTTGTACACAGTAGGTATATTTAGCTGAGTCTACAGATTTATCCTTCAAATGTGCTTGTATAGTGCTCTCATGTCTTCTTAGATGAAGATGTTTCCGTCATCAGCTCCAGCCCCACCATGCCAGGGCTACACCAGAGGGTGGTCAGGCTCTCATGCCTTTGGTCGCCTGGGGACAACGTGCAGCCAAGGATTTTCCAGCTGAGGACTCAAGATCCTAAAGTGACTCTGTGTATCCGACTAAATGATCCTGATATGCATATTTTTTTACGTTATTTTATTCAATATTTTATTAATCTATTAATGTTCTTCATTCCTGATTTTGAACTATTACTACAGACTTATTTGACTAGTCACTTATTTGACTGATAAATTAGTATAATTCTTACATTTATCATCTGAGCCAATCAAGGACGATGTCTTTGTCCTCCCAAGGTTTTTTCCCTTAACGTTTATGGAGTTTTTCCCTTGCCACTGTCGCCCTATGCTTGCTCAATTTGGCATTGGCCTTAGATATTAGAAGATAATCTAAAATTGTAAAGTGGGCAGCAAGGTGACTCGGTGGATAGCACTGCCACCTCATAGCAAGAAGGTCCTGGGTTCAGTCCCATGGTGGAGCAGCCTGGGTCCTTTTTGTATGGAGTCTGCATGTCCTCCCTGTGTCTGTGTGGGTTTACTCCGGTTTCCTCCCACAGTCCAAAGACCCAGTCCAAAGCATGTTGGGCTTGAGTGTGTATGTATGTGTGTCTATATAACCTTTTGTAACCTTGTGTGTGTCGCGGAAAGGCCATACAAATTGTGAAACTGCTTTGAGACAATGCTCCATTGTAAAAAGTGCTATATAAATGAATATGACTTGACTTGCACGTGCTGGCTTCATGCTCTTGTTGCTGAGAATCTGACAGCATACAAACCATTGTGATCTTGTTTCTTCCTCTGTTCCACTATTGGTGAATCCCAAACTTAACCTTGCTTCATACCATCTTATAGTGCTTTTTTGGAACTTTTTTTACACTAGCTGTGCCTCCTATGTCTAAACTAGCATCGGCTGATGCAAGGGCGGGCAACTCATTCAAAAGGTGTGTTTGATTTACCAGTTTGGATTCAATGCTCCTGGCATCTGCTACCTTCAGCCATGATATAATTTATTTGTTCGAGGCACTCATTTTTAACTACTGTTTTTGGACAAATGCAAAAGGATTACTGATAAGTCTCAGAAAAGTCTCGGGAAATTTGGGAAGCAGTTAACACGTAATGAAATGGGGGTCTGCTAGCCCACGAGGTATTTTTCAAACACAAAACACAATTGAATTTTATTAAACCTGTCACGCCCACGGACAGATCGGCCTCCCGTTCTCGCAAGCTTCAACGCTCCGCCTCTCCGGTCTACTGATTGCCTCACCTGGGCATTGTTACCTGCCTCTTTATAAGCGGCGTGTGAAGCTCAGAACACCGCTTCGCTACGAGGTTCCTTACGTTACAAACTCTCTACGCACTCTAGTCAGTTGCAGTCTGTTAATAAAACTACCTGTTGTCAACTCCACAAGCTCGCGTTTGTCTCCTACCTTCCATCCGCTCGTGTGACAAAGCCAAAATTATGAAAAGTCTGAAACACGTAACTTGCACATGAAAATTTTAGACTTTTAATAATTAAATAATTCCTTAATTATGTTTAAAAAATTACTAGGGACATTTTCTAATATCATCTGGCATACTACCTTGTGTTCCTTCAAGTATCACCAGTAGTACACCTACCACAGTTTGAGAATCACTCTGTTAATTTATAGTGTTTTATTCAAAACTCTGTGGGAGGACCTATCAGGAGGTATCGACAGATGAAACGTTGATGTAATTCTGCAGCTTGAGGCTTACCCATTCATTAACACTGTCGAATATTCATGTACATGGACCTCATTAATCTACCGCAGCTAGTGTAGGTCATACAAGTAAATGAACAGGATGTACAACCAAGGTATGTTACTGCTGGACGATGCTGTATGACCTGACATGAATATATATCAGTGGTGTGTGGTTTTATGCAAGCTGGTGAATAAGGACTAATAAGGCCATTGTTTTGAAAAACAGGCCAGGCAGGTAATCCTATCCTACCTTACAGGCCATGCCCACACAAACAGGAAACCATCTGTACTCTTCACTTCATGAGAAACGAAACTCAGCAGTGCTACTGTATCTCAGTCCGTGAGGGAAATGGAAGAGGCGAGTATTTCAGTAGATCAGGGTCAGCTCAGCTGCCCAATCTGTCTGGAACTGTTCAATGATCCAGTGACTATTCCGTGTGGACACAGCTTTTGCATGCTGTGCATTACAGCCTGCTGGGATCGTGAAGGTGAGACTGGAGACTGCAAATGCCCTCAGTGCAGACAGACGTTCACCCCAAGACCAGCCCTGGGTAGAAATCCCATTCTTGCTGACATGGTTGGAAAACTGAAGAAGTCAGGGATCCAGGTATTGCCTACCACGGATGAATGTTATGCTGTTCCTGGAGATTTACAGTGTGGGATTTGTGTAGGGAGAAAACGCAAAGCAGAAAAGTCCTGCCTGGTGTGTGTGGAGTCGTACTGTCAAATTCACCTCGCGCAGCATGAAGAACTCCACCCAGAGAAGAAACACAAGGTTGTAGGTGCAATGGAAATGGAAGACAAGGTCTGTCCTGAGCATGGCAAACTGTTGGAAGTCATATGTCGCACAGATCGGAAATGTATATGTTTGTCCTGCGTGACTGGCAACCACAAGGGCCATGACATCGTTTCTGCAGATGCTTTCAAAAATGAACTAAAGGTGGGTGGAAACATTTGGAAATGTATGCATTTAACGGTACAGAGCCAAATGTATGTATTTTAATATTACAGTACTTGATGTCTAGTCAGTAGAAAGCATGATGTGATTAAGGGTTAACATTGTTTAGTCTTAGGGGATGACTTACGTTTCAACTGATGTTTTTCCATTATGATGTTGTTATTAATATAGCTATTATATTTTATTAGCTAATTTGTTGTGTAATTCAAACAGGTTCAATTAAAGACCAAGTTTCAACAACAAATTCAGGCGCGAGAGAATGAGCTGAAGGCTCTGACAGCGATTGTGGAGCCTTTACAGGTAATATAATTACTATTAGATTACACTAGTAGGGATCATGGTAAAAGCCATATTGAAGGTCTGTTTCTTTTGTCCTGTTTGAATCAGGATGGACGTATATATGATCATTTCATAGAGAGACCTAGACAAATTACAGTCAGTACAGATGAAATAATTCCAAAAATTCATAAACCAGAGTATAACATCACTGACTATAAATCATACATGTATATACAAACCCAAATCAGAAAAAGCTGAGTCCACATCAAGTCCAGGTGTGGGTTCCTACACTAGAGTATATGTCTATGTGCATTTCTGGCACCCTTGAATGGGATGTGGTTGTGGTCCATGCAGATGTCTGTATGTCAAATGTCTCTATTTGGCCTCTCCAGGGGCTCCTAATCCACGGTCTTCCTCGAGGTGGGAACTGGATAGTTCAGATCACATCAATCTAACAGGGGTGCTCAGTCATTGCAGTAATAATGCTGATAACGCACGATCACTTTGCCAAGTTTTGGGTAGCAGTTATCTAGTAAGCTTGAGTAGATGTCATAGAAAATAACTAAAGTCTATCAGGTGTAATGCATATTTCAAAGTTGTTACTTTGTACCTCTGATCATACAATTGGACAAACTAATTCACTGAAATGTAAATCATAAATGGTAAAAATGATCATGTTATGTTATGCCTTGGTGGAAAGTCATGTGAAATCATTTACACTGCATTACCTGTCTTTTTAAAATCCACACAACCCTGTGACTAGAGCAGGAATAATCTCTTGCGTTGCCATATACATGCTGACAGACCTCTGCCCAAGCAGCAGTGCAAGACACTGAAAAGGTTCTTGGTGAGCTGGTTGAGCAGATCCAGCAGATCATCTCTCAGGCTACCGAACTGATCAGACAGCAGGAGCAGGATGAGTGTGACCGGGCACAGGAGCTAACCGAGGAAGTGGAGGAAGTGCTGGGTGATCTGAGAAAGAGGAGCACAGAGCTGGAGCAGCTTCCAGATACTGAGGACCATATCCATGCTGTACAGGTAACACTGGGTTCCAATTACACAAAGTATCCCAAGTGAAAAATATGCAGTGAATTGTGTTTAAAATATACAGAGATTTGCGTAAGTATGATGTAAATATACTAGCAAATTAATGTATGTATCTAAAATATGCTAAAAATACCATAAATAATATATAGTTTTCATCAAATGCTTGCAAGTCTACTTTTTGATCAGACTTTAAAAAATGTAGTTAAATATAATTTGTTGTTTTCAAATAGACGTTTTTGCAAAGTGAGTTAGAAACAACTAATACCATCATTCACTTAAAGCACACTTTATCAAAATTTACTTTTACCATGCATAAAATTTTACTTGAGTGTCATTTTTAGAAAGAGAGTTTTATTACTACAGAGGTAAAATATGTTTTGAAAATAAACAGAATTTAATTCATCATGAATTGAAACTGTTTCTGTTGTAGGACAGTAAATTAATTGTATATGTATTTTGTTCTTTTACAGTCTCTCCTCTCTCTGGCTAAGGTTAAGGAATTTCCAAGTGTTTCAGTCAGTGAAAACCTTTCTTTTTGTTCCTTGAAACGTTATGAAGACAGCATGAAGGACAACATCATTAAATGCTGTGAGAAAGAGCTGCAGGTTTTCTCTAGACATGGTAAGTTGACTAAAAAGCTAAGTTATAAGCTAATTGTGGCACATTAGAAACTGCCAAGCACAGCTGTAGCAGAATACAAATGAAAACCTCAAATTCAAGAATTCCTTCTCAGGCATTTTGCTCATACTTCTTTAGACTTAATTGTCCAATGTCAAGAAGAATCATTTTCAACTTTTCTTCACAGTGAAAGGCATATTTCTTGAGGCTAAGCCCAGAAGTGCGTTGCTAGTGTGTAAGTATCCATTTTGGTCTATTATAAGTTAAAAACTCTACAAAACACGATAACAAGAACAAAAGGGTATTGTTTATAATTGAAACATTTCCTACCTCTCTTCTGACTTTGGACAGATTTCAAGGAACTCACACTGGACAAGCTCACAGCTTTCAGGAGACTTGAAGTGTCTGAGAATGACAAATTAGTGAAATTTAGTTATAACTCTTTAAGCTGTGGATATGGAAGGAATAGATTTAGCAAATGCAGGCAAGTCCTGTGCAACGAGCAACTGTCAGATCAAGCTTACTGGGAGGTTGAGTGGGAAGGACATGGTTCAGTTTCTGTTGCTGTGGCTTACAATAAGATGCCTAGGACGGGCTTTGTCAGTGAGAGTGGCTTTGGATACAATGAAGATTCCTGGGCTTTACAATGCTATAGCTCAAATTTTGCTTTCAAACATGATGCCTATGTGACCACGGTGCCTGGCCCCATGTCTGAAATCATCGGTGTCTACCTGAACCACAAGGCGGGGTTACTTGCATTTTACAGTGTTTCTAATAATGAAGCAACTCTTTTGCACAAAGTCCACACCACATTTTCTGAACCTCTGGTTCCTGGCTTTTATGTTGACTCAGGCGCAGAATTAAAAATACGTAAAAAGTTTAGATGGTAACAGGCATGCAGCAGATCAAGAATAGCTGACATTCAAGGAAAATCAAGTTTAAAAGAAACTTTTGGAACCTCTGGAAGCCCTGAAAAACTCCATACAAACAACAATTTGAATTTGAGCATTTAGTTACTTTATTTGTATATAATGCAATTAAACAACTATTGACTGTGATCTTTGTGTGTTCTAGTTGGTAGAGGTTAATATTGGTTTTAGGGCCAAACTTTAACTGAGAAGTAGAGTACTTGAAGTTCCAAGAAGTAATGAGTAAGCTCTGTTACGCTGTGAAAGATGTCATTTAGAATTTGTAATGGATTACATTTTCTTATTTACTACCCCAACACTGTATAATCAGCACAGTCTGCATTGCAGTCATGAGTAATTTGTTAAACTCATATTATTTCTCCTCTGACATTGTCTGAAATTGCTGTATAACTGTAGTGAGTTTGAAACAACTAATAAAATTAGCTGTAATGTTAACTGTGTGGTAAAACTTGCCAAATGTATCAGACCCTCTGGTTTCCTTCATTAGCTTGAAACCTTATTACATACTTACTGCACACTTAAAATAAAAATAGGAGTACTGAATTACATGATTATGAATACAACACTGTATTTAAGTCATATACATACAGTGGTGCTTGAAAGTTTGTGAACCCTTTAGAATTTTCTGTTTCTGCATAAATATGACCTAAAACATCATCAGATTTTCTCATAAGTCCTCATAAGAGAACCCAGTTACACAAATGAGAAAAAATATTTTACTTGGTCATTTATTTAGTAAAGAATATGATCCCATATTACATATTAGTGAGTGGCACTGTAATTTCAGACTGAGAAATGTGGGGACTTGCAATTACTGTAATTACTGAATTAATGTTATTTACTAAATAATATAGATATGTACTTTATTATACTTGTAAGATTTATTATTTCATTATTATTGCCAAAGTTTTGTGAATCACACTCCTGACTTAAACTCTCCTCTTCAAAGTAAAAAAATTTAGAAAATAACGAAAGCTTATTAGCTTGTTAGCTTATTTGCTAGCGGTGTATTTTGTCAAGGGTCTGACGTTTGGTTTAATTTTATGTGTTATAAAGTTTTTTATATAGTTTCTCTTATAATGTTTAATTAATTCCGAGGTTAAAGTCCTGGCACTACCAAGCTGCCATTGTTGGGTCACCAAGGCCCTTAACACTCAGTTTAGATTGTAGATGTAAGAAAGACTGTATTAGTTGTACGTCACTCTGGATAAAGGCGCCTACTAAATGGTTGCTTAGAACCAAATATTCCTGCTTTACACATTCATGACCAAAAGGTGGAGCCATTGCTCCTCTACACACGACTGAAGTAAAAATATATACACACTTTAATATTATACTCTTCAGCAACATTAAGATGTTCAAATAAACCCAAGAAAAGTTCTGTATACCATATTAACCTGCATGCACGTACCATGTACCATGTAACGCAAATTAAGTTAATGCAAATTAATCCTAATGTTTATTGTTGGCATAAACCCACGCGGGCATGGGGAGAACTTGCAAACTCCACACAGCTGGATTCTAACCATAACCCGACATATTAACAAAACAGTATTATATTACAGCAACATACAGTGGTGCTTGAAAGTTTGTGAACCCTTTAGAATTTCCTATATTTGGTGGGTGGGTGATGCAAGACAACGACCCAAGTCGTTCTACCAAAGAATGGTTAAAGAAGAATAAAGTTCATGTTTTGGAATGGCGAAGTCAAAGTCCTGACCTTAATCCAATGGAAATGTTGTGGAAGAACCTGAAGTGAGCAGCTAATGTGAGGAAACCCACCAACATCCCAGAGCTGAAGCTGTTCTGTACGGAGGAATGGGCTAAAATTCCTCCAAGCCGGTGTGCAGGACTGATCAACAGCTACAGGAGATGTTTAGCTGCAGTTATTGCTGCACAGGGGGGGTCACACCAGATACTGAAAGCAAAGGTTCACATACTTTTGCACTCACTAATATGTAATATTGGATCATTTTCCTCAATAAATAAATGACCAAGCATAATATTTTTGTCTCATTTGTTTAACTGGGTCATTTTGAATAGGACAAAAGATTACCAACAGCTTTGAACGCATCATTTTGAGACACTCCAGAATGCACAGGCTTCACTGGCAGTGACTAAAGCACGGACAGATTTGTTTTGCACAGCAATAAATCATCGCCTTTATTGGACAATGCACTTTTTTGTTTGTCCTGCTCTGAAACATATCTTCTCTTTATTAATTGGTTGCCCTCTCAAAGTAAATTATGAATCAGGACCATGACTGATTTCTCAAACATCAATAATTCAGAGGCCCTAAGTCTTGCAATGTATTTACAAAATGGACATTTTACACAGATAAAATAACCAGTTGTCCTATTCTGTAAAACAGCATGTGTCTGACACAGTGACACCCCTATCTCCATGCTTAATGATAGTAGAGATGCATTCACTGTTGTAATTCTCACCAGATTTTTGTAGACACCTCTCTGGAACTTCACCATGCAATTCCAATTATGATTCATCAGCCCACATGACTGCCAGAAACGTCACTCTATTATTGATGGTTTTTTTAGTAATCGCTGACTTTTAAACTCATCTTCTAGACACAAAACCTGCATTAGACAACGTTCTGGTTATTTTTCACTTTTTGTTTTCAGAGTTCTTGAATTCTGCTGACAGATTTTGAAAGCTTTTTCTGTTGTAGAGAACTGTACATTTCAGCAAGTGGTAATCTCTGTTGAAGAGGCCTGTCTGAGCCTTCCAGATGCTTTCCTTCTGGCAACCTGTTGTTTTAAAAAGTTGACCTATTGCTGTAATATCTGATAGTGAAATGGAGATTAGCTGTGCCTTGAGGGTCTTGTAAATTTCAGAATAGCTGCAGCTGGACTCATGAAGCCTGGGCATGTAGTTTCTGTCATAACTCCCTTGATGACATTTAGCTTTCGTCAAACGTTTTTGTCTTTCCACAATTGTATATTTGTGTACAGGAAGCCTAGGTATTTGAGTTTCCAGCTTTCTCCCCCAAACAGTTCACTGTAGCAGGGAGCAGTGGTTTTTGCAATTTTGGGTTAGGCCCACTTTTTGCCTAGGAGTACAGGTTGAGTATTAGCAGTATGTGAAATACTTTTTGCTCATAATAATCTGGCTTTGCCTAAGGCACTACATATAGAGAATTACTATTTTAAATGTAGTGTTCATTTAAAAATGCAATAGCCCAAGTGGCTAGAGGAGAAAGTGTGGCTTAATTGAGCAGCAGAACAGGACAGGACAGGCAGGCTCTTACAAGTAAATAGCTGATTTAGAAGAATGAATTTAAAAACAAGCACTTTTGGAAGACTTCAAATTTCAGCTTATTTTTAATGTACTTTTTGTTTTCAAAATGAGCTACACTTTTGTTTGATATTATAAAAGGACACGTAAGTAACGTGGATATATCACAACATGGTGTTCCTGCAAACGTACAAAGGTTGCTGTTCTTATCACCTCCACGCTTTCTTTCTGTTTGCTGTTGCACTTCCTAACAGAGGTCAGATTCTTCCTGTTAATTTCAGAGAAAGCAAAACCGAAAGGGTTCTTTTTCGTCTCCCTCTCCCTGTCTGACAGCGCAGCAAAATGGCCGAGGCTAGTATTTCAATTGATCAAAACCACTTCAACTGCGCCATCTGTTTGCATCTAGTGACAGATCCAGTCACTATTCCATGCGGACATACTTTCTGTATGGGGTGTATCAATGGCTTTTGGGATCAGGAAGCTCAGAAGGGGGCATACACATGCCCCCAGTGCAGAGAGACCTTCCACACGAGACCTGTCCTACGCAAGAGCAACATGTTGACTGGGATCGTTGACGTGCTGCAGAAGACCGGACATCGAGCCTCTTTTCCAAAGTTCTTGGACCTCCTAACTCCTGATGGTCAGGATGTGGAGTGTGATTTCTGCATCGGTGCGAAGAACAACGCTGTGAAGTCCTGTCTGACCTGCCTGGCTTCGTACTGTGAGGTTCACGTTCAGGCTCATCATAAATCTGCTGCTTTTATGAAGCATACACTTATCTCAGCTGTTAGTAACCTCCAGGAGAAAACCTGTCTCAGCATAACAAGCTTCTCGAAGTGGTTCTGCCGCACCGACCAGACCACGGTTTGCTATCAGTGTTCCATGGATCACCACAAGGGGGGCATGACACGATCTCTGTTCAAGAGGAGTGGATGAATAAAAAGGTAGGTGATTGATATTGTTATTGGATACAGGTATAAACACTGTGATCGTGCCGTCTTTTATATTACACACTACTAAAGAATGTCCAAGGCCGGCAGGGGGTGTAGTGCTCTAATATGCGGGATGGAGTTCTGTTGGTGTCCTTCCAGTTGAGTCGGGAATTACATGCAGGCATGCCCAAAATTGGCTGTCTGGGGAAGCCTGATGGGGGATCAGCTGTTGCTACAGCGAATCCTACCCTGCACTAATATGAACTGGTGTCCTGTTTGGTCCTGTGTTATCTGATAACACAGATAGGTCATTGTAAGACCGGTTTTAGGGAGGCTATAGCCCACCCCCACCACCATAAGCATGCATTATTAGTCTAATTCGTCAATCCTTTTTCTTTTTTTAATTCTCTCTTATTCACCTATATTACCTGACTCCATATTCCATATAAGTAAGCAAATATAAAAACCCACTGATGCACTAGTGGAAACTGCATTATGCTGCTGAAGAAACACGATGATTAAAGAACATAAAGTTAGCCTATTGAAAAAGCCCATTAAAGAGTTCAGTTGAAGCAGTGCAGTATTAAGGGTAGATGTGAATTGGGGGATTCTTTTTGGAATTTATGACTAAATTGATACATGAAACCTTTTTTTGTAAAGGCAGCAGCTCATCCAAAGGCCAGTCAGGTGAGAGTATTTTTACAGTTTAAATAAAACATTTTACTTTTTTTTTTTTTTTAAGTTTATCTGGCGTTTCATAAAATACTCGTTAGTAAAGGCAAGGAAAGAGAGTCAGGGGAAAAATTATGAATGAGATTGAACTTGATTTGACTGAAGTAGCAGGTATGGTGATTAGTGGCCTAATACAAACTTCGAATGACATGTCTCTCAAAGAAATTTGCTGCTATGAATTTGCTGCTATTATGCCAGTTTCATACTGTGGACGTTTTGGTGATTACCTTTACCTTACCTCTATCCCCCCAGTCACAGCTTAGCCCCCTATTTATAAATCCCTAGTGACACCCCTGGCTGGAGACCCTGCAACACTGACCAAGACGTGGGAATTAAACATGAAAAATAAAATAATATAAATAAAGAGTGCCTGAACTGTCACCTCGTATCCCCCCCATCTGTACTCAGACCACACCAGAGTGCAGTAACTTTCCCGCTGAGGACACAAGACCCTACAGTCACTCTGTGTACTGGACTAAAGAATGCTGATATACATATTTTTAAACTATTACTGTAAACTTATCTAAGCCGCCCATAGAGGTTGGGTCTCTCTTTGAGTCTCAGTTCTCCCAAGGTTTCTTCCTTATACCCTTTAGGGAATTTTTACTTGCTGCTGTTGCCCTATGCTTGCTCAATTTGGGAATGGGATTAGGTATTAGAATATAATCTAAATTGTAAAGCTGCTTTGAAACAATGCTCCATTGTAACAAGCTCTATAGAAATAAATCTGACTTTGACTATCCACAATATCTTTTTCACATCAACAGAAGCACTTTGCAGATCTAAAAGTGAAATATCAAAGTCAACTGGAGAAGAGAGAAAAGACCCTGCAGGAGCTCAAAAAGCTGGTGGATTCTTACAAGGTGGGTTTTACTAACCTCTCTCGTTTACAATTAAACAATCATATCAAATGACTATCTCATTTTTTTCTTCCGATTGAACCAAACCCTGTCAAGCTAGTCTTCTCTAAGATGACATGATTGTTTAGGTTTACGAGTCTCTAAATGTGCTACATGACCACAAATTTGTGGATACCCAACAATCTCATCTAAAACACGATTATTCTTATGTTCTGCATTGCTCTCACAACAGATTTGACCCTTCTGAGATGACTTTCCATTAGTTTTTACTTGAGAGTCCCACTTGAGGTGTACACATATGCAAGTGACATATTCTCATTATATTGCCACTATTTGTCTGTGGTGATTTCATGTCTATATGTTTCATATTCTGAACCTGTTAGCGTGAGTGTGGTAGAAATAAGAGATCACTAAATTGAAGGGGTGTCTGTATACTTTTGACCATGCAGTGTACTTACGAAATCCCCCATTTGGGGCTTAAAACTACATCAACTTCATTATCCCAACACAAATATTATGAAGAACCATTGGTTCTTTATAATTGTCAGTCCTGATAATGGATACTTTATGAACAATGTTTTATACAGTGGGGCAAAAAAAGTATTTAGTCAGCCACTGATTGTGCAAGTTTTCCGACTTACAAAGATGAGAGAGGTCTGTAATTTTCATCAGAGGTGCACTTAAACTATGAGAGACAAAATGACGAAAAAAATCCAGGAAATCACATTGTAGGATTTTTAAATAATTTAATTGTAAATCATGGTGAAAAATAAGTATTTGGTCACCCACAAACAAGCAACATTTCTGAATCTCACAGACCTGTAACTTCATATTTAAGAAGCTCTTCTGTCCTCAACTCGTTAGTTGTATTAATGGCACCTGTTTGACCTCATTACCTGTATAAAAGACACCTGTCCACAGCCTCAAACAGTCAGACTCCAAACTCAACCATGGCCAAGACCAAAGAGCTGTCAAAGGACACCAGGAAGAAAATTGTAGACCTGCACCAGGCTGGGAAGAGTGAATCTAGAATAGGCAAGCAGGTTGGTGTGAATAAATCAACTGTGGAAGCAATTGTAAGACATACAAGATCATTGATAATCTCCCTTGATCTGGGGCTCCACGCAAGACCTCATCCCGTGGGGTCAAAATGATCATGAGAACGGTGAGCAAAAATCCCAGAACTGCACGGAGGGACCTGATGAATGACCTGCAGAGAGCTGGGACCAAAGTAACAAAGGCTACCATCAGAACACACTACGCCGATAGGGATCCTGCATGCCCAGGCGTGTCCCCTGCTTAACCAGTACATGTCCAGGCAAAGTTTTTCCAAAGAGGGCTATGGATGATCCAGAAGAGATTTTGAAATATCATGTGGCAATGAAATTCAAATATAAACTTTTTTGGCAAAAACTCACTCGCCGTGTTTGGAGGAAGAAGAATGCTGAGTTGCATCCCATGAACACCATACCTACCTGTTAAACATGGGGGTGAAAACATGCTTTTGGTGCTGTTTTTGTGCACAGGACCAGCTGATCTGCGTTAAGGGCAGAATGAACGGGGCCCCCCCCCCCCCCCCCCACCCCCCCCCCCCCCCACCCCCCCCCCCCCCCCCCCACCCCCCCCCCCCCTCCCCCCCCCCCACCCACACCCACCCCCCCCCCCCCCCCCCCCCCCCCCCACCCCCCCCCCCCCCCCCCCCCCCCCCCCCCCCCCCCCCCCGCCCCCCCCCCCACCCCCCCCCCCCCCCCCCCCCCCCCCCCCACCCCCCCCCCCCCACCCCCCCCCCCCCACCCCCCCCCCCCCCCCCCCCCCCCCCCCCAACCCCCCCACCCCCCCCCCCCCCCAACCCCCACCCCCCCCCCACCCACCCCCCCCCCCCCCCCACCCAAAAACAAATTTTTTTTTTGTTTTGTGGTTGGGGGTGTGTTGTGGGGTTTTGGGGATTGGGGTTTGGTTTTGTTGTGTATTTTGTGGGGATGGGTGTGTGGTGGGTTTTTTGTTTTGGTGTTGTTTTTTTTTGTTGTTTTTTTTTTTTTTTTTTGTTTTTCCACCCCCCCCACCCCCCAACCCCCACACCCACACACCCCACCCCTTTATTTTTTTTTTTTTTTTTTTTTTTTTTTTTGTTTTTGTGCACAGGACAGCTGATCTGCGTTAAGGGAAGAATGAACGGGGCCATGTATCGTGAGATTTTAAGCCAAAACCTCCTTCCATCAGTGAGAGCATTGAAGATGGAACGTGGCTGGGTCTTCCAGCATGACAATGACCCCACACACACCGCTCAAGCAACAAAGGAGAGGCTCCGTAAAAAGCATTTCAAGGTCCTGGAGTGGCCTAGCCAGTCTCCAGACCTCAGCCCCATAGAAAATGTGTGGAGGGAGTTGAAAGTCCGTGTTGCCCCAAAACATCACTGCTCTAGAGGAGCAAACCAAATTTTATTGACCAAATACTTATTTTCCACCATAATTTACAATGAAATTCTTTTAAAAATCCTACAATGTGATTTCCTGGATTTTTTATGTATGTCATTTTGTCTTTCATTTTCATAGTTGAAGTTGTAGCTATGATGAACATTACAGACCTCTCACATCTTTCAAGTAGGAGAACTTGCACAATCAATACTGACTAAATAAATACTGACTAAATACTTTTTTTGCCCCACTGTATACATTCACCAGCCACCGGCCCTTTTGCCTTCAGAACGGCCTTAAGTTTTTGTGACATAGATTCAACAAGGTGCTGGAAAACATTCCTCAAGAAATTTTGGTCCACCTTGACATGATAGCATCACACAGTTGCTGCAGATTTGGTTGGCTGCACATCTATGATGAGAATCTCCTGTTTCCCCCACATCTCAAAGGTCTTTATTGGATTGAGATCTGGTGACTGTGGAGGCCATTTGAGGACAGTGAACTCATTGTCATGTTGAAGAAGGTTTGAGATCCTGCTGAAAGTAGCCATCTTAAGACGGTACACTGTGGTCATAAAGGGTTCATCATGGTCAGCAAGAATACTAGGTAGACTGTGGCATTTAAATAATGTGCAAATGGTAAAAGGGGCCCAGAGTGTGCCAAGAAATTATCACCCACCCCATTATACCAACACCAGTAGCCTGAACTGTTGATATAAGGCAGGATGGATCCATGCATCAAGACTCATCAGACCAGGCAATGTTTTTCCATTTTGGTGAGCGAATTGTAGCCAGAGTTGCTGTCTTAGCTGACAGGAGTGGCATCTGGTGTGGTTGTCTGCTGCTGTAGCCCATCTGCTTCAAGGTTGCCTTGTTGTGCTTTCACCAAATAAGAACAGTTTCTGTAAATGTAAAGCCGATAAAGATACAAATGTATAAATAATTTTGGTCTTTCTTTATATGCAATGTATTTATCTAATTTATACAGTGACGAGTAGCACAGCACTTAAATACATTTTTCGGAAGATATTTTATTTCTATTACTCAAGTTTTTATTTTAATTAGTATTTTTAATTATGTAATATATTTTTAAAAGTAATGGTGCTTTTATGTAAGTACGGCTTTTGCTACTGTATCCACCTCTACTGTACATACTACATTGTGTAATGCATTTATTCATCGAAATGTTAAAAAAATATATGAGATAAACAAAAACACTTTGATGTAATAAAGCTTCTTCCTTCCCGTTTGCTACATCACCAGCTCTCAGCACAGGCAGCAGTGGAGGACAGTGAGAAGATCTTCTCCGAGCTGGTCCTCTCCATTCAGAGAAGATGTTCGGAGGTGACGGAGCTGATCAGAGCTCAGGAGAAAGCTGAACTGGATCAACCCACAGGTCTGATTGAGAAGCTGGAGTGTGAGATTGCTGATCTAAAGAGGAGAGAGGAAGAGCTCGAAAAGCTCTCGCACACCAACAGTTATGTTCCTTTCCTCCAGGTAACGCTCTCCAAATCTCTCTGCCAGTCCATACAATCCCTTTAAGACCACCTTTATAAGAACACAGTTTTACACATAACCTGGATTCACATCAACAGTCTTGATGTTGTCATGAGAAGTTCTTCCTAGTGCTGGTCTGTGCCTGAATAATTAGGTGACATTTGGATTTTGTCTCCCTTTGTGTTAGAGTTTACAGTTTGTGAGTCCTGAGCTGGGAAATGAAGGCTCTCTTAAGATTGCTTTTAATCAACAATGGACATTTGAGAAGTTCACGGCATCTCTAAGCCAGCTGAAGGAGGAAATTGAAGGATTCTGCAAGGAGAAGTTTGAGATAATATCTGAAAACAGTGAGTATAGAGCATGATAATTACATATTTAAGATATAATTAAATACAGCAATATGTATAATGTATATAAAGACTGTTTGAATGTTTTACATTATATAAAATTCTCCCTGATGGATTCTCTTTGACTATAACAGTGACCTTTGGCCTGGTCATAACAACACCTGAACCAGAGACCAGGGAGGAATTCCTGAAATGTGAGTAACGTTTTTGTAATTACTAACTCAAACTTGTGTTGACAGAAAAACTGATTGGCTCACCTGATACAGGTTTGTCAATTAAAATTAAAGGAACACTACATACAACGTGTTGTTCGACTGAAAATCATTCTCAGTACAGCAGTGACACAGACATGCATTTTTAAACAAGACAATGCAAAACAAGCCAAGTTAGGACTGAGATATGTAAATCCCCTCCAGTATTTCTTAGGAACATTGTTTTAAATCATTTCAATAATTCTCAGCTTTTTGTGGATACTGCTTTTGTATCAAATCATGATTATAATCACCTGTTGACATCACTTGTTTGCAAATTACATGATTTAGTTTTTTACCTCATTACTAGACCTAAAATGCCCTGTCCCAACTTATTTTAGTATGTATTCCAACCTTGAAATGCAGGAATGGATGTTTATTAATGAATGAAATTAAGTTGACCCAAAAAAAACACATAATATCTCAGGTTCATAATGTCAGACCTGAAGTCAAAGTAAATGTAAGAAACACTGTATATTTTTTAAATTTGCATTTCCATAATGTCCCATTTTTTCTGATTTGGGGTTATATTTATGCATGTAGTTATGCAAGTCAAAGTCTGTTTACTTTACTGGCTGAGGTCTTAAAAATGAGAATGAATTGTAAAAGAATCCAATCAACGCTGTAGATTCACAAGCAGAGGAGCCTGCTGGAGAAAGTCTGTCAAGTGTGTCTGTGTGTGTGTGTGTAACTATCTTACCGGTCATGTGCTCATTTTTGGCTTCTGTCAAATAAAAGTATCAGATCCATCCTCGTTAAGTGTAAAGCCTTTCCTCTAGATAAGTTCATAAGAGTACATTAAGGTATTATTATTAAATTCCATAAAATGTAAAAGACGTGGCATTAGGGATGCTGTGTAGATGGAAGCGTTCCACTTGTGTTTTCAGCAGTATCACTGATGCGTTTCTAAATAGTTTGCATGCAATTTCCTTGAGAAAATACCCTTTATATTTACATGAAAGTAGCGTAAAGACTATGTGACTATGGTAATGTTCGGTTAACGTCCTCTTTCACAGAATGTAATGCAGTTGCTAAACTGTACATACCTGTACTAGAAGATATTTTGGTAGAGTAATAATAAATAATAATAAATAAATAATATTGCTGCAATATTTGCTTGAACATACAGTTTTTTCTTTAGTATTTCTTTAGTATTTAATTGTTTAACTTCAGCTTATTTATGTTGATTCTCTTGAAATCCTTTCAGATTCGTGTGAGCTCTTTATGGACCCCAACACTGTAAATTGTTCCCTCAGGCTGTCGGATGGTGACACACAGGTGAAACACGATGGTAAATACTATCAATACTTCGACCATCCTGACAGATTTACAACTTGGAACCAGGTGCTCTGTAAGCAGAGCGTGCCCTCATGTAGTTACTGGGAAGCTGTGGTGGATGGTGATCATGGAGTTTCTATTGCTGTGTCTTATAAAACAATAACCAGAGCTGGATCTGACCAGAAGAGCAGGTTTGGACATAACACCCAGTCCTGGAGATTAGTGCGATATCCTACATACTACTGCTTTTGGCATAATGATAAGAAGATCGATGTCAGTGGTCCGATTTCCAAAAGAATTGGGGTCTATGTTGATCAAAAGGCAGGAGGTCTGTCCTTCTACAGTGTTACTGATAGGATGACCCTCATTCACAGAGTCACAACAACGTTCACTCAGCCCCTGTATGCTGGGTTTGGTATAGGCACTGGGTCTTATGCAAAGATTTGCCTCCAAGCCTCAGGTGATAGTGCCGCAGCTTTGAGTGTGGGAAAAATAAATAAGTGGTGGGGAATTTATTAGGAGATCCATGACATTTTGGAAAGTGATCATGGAAATGATTTCTCAGCCTCAGATTCCGTCTGCTTCTACTGGCGAGGGTTGCAGTTGGAAACACTTTTAGATTTTTTGAAATGCTTTGAAATCAGTCATTATTACATCTATGTTTACTTTATTGCTGCTGTAACAAATTTCCACCTGGGAATAAAAAAGTGATCCATCTATCTTAACTCTGTGCAAATGTCATGAAGTCTTTATTGAATAGTTATGTATGAACTGTTTATTTGTCTATGCAAGGACAATTTTCCACTTTTTTTTTCCAATTTTCATCCAAGATAAATGGCATCAGAAAATGTCTGTTTATCCCAGCTGTTATCATTCTTTTTGAACTCTTCATAGATGGTTCAAGCAGGCCTGTCATTGTTGGACTCGTAAACAGTAATTAAATAACCTTTCAATTCTTTGAAGCTTTGAACGCATCATTTTGAGTCACGCCACGCATTTTGAGTCATGCACAGGCTTCAACTAGCAGTGAATAAAGCACGGACAGGTTTGTTTTGCACAGCAATAAATCATTGTCTTTATTGGACAATGCACTTTTTTGTTTGTCCTGCTCTTAAACATGGCTTGATTGATTGGTCGACCTCTCAGAGTAAATTATGAATCAAACTTCAATAAATCAGAGGCCATAAATCTTGCAATGTATTTACAAAATGTACAGTTTACACAGATAAAAGAACCAGATGTTATATTATGTAAAACTGCATGTATTTGACAATGCAACTGAACGTGACTCCACTGGATGGATATTGGAATATCTATAATATGGCTAACCAGTAAAATGGCCTGACCACTGACCAACACTCACTGGTCACTTTATTAGATACACCTTGCTAGTACAGCATTTGACCCTTTTTGCATTTAGAGCTACCTTATTTTTTATGGCATAGATTCAACAAGGTGCTGGAAACATCCCTTAGAGATTTTGGTCCATCTTGACATGATACCATCACACAGTTGCCGCAGAGTTCTTTGCTGCACATCCCAAAAGCAATCCTATTGAATTGAGATCTGGTGAATGCGTAGGCCATTTGAGTAGAGTGTCATGTTCAAGAAACCACTTTGAGATGATTTGAGCTTTCTTACAGGAAGGAGCCAGCAAAAGATGAGTACACTGTAGTCATAGAAGAATAGACATGTCTAGGAACAGTACTCAGATAGTCTGTATCGTTTAAACAATGCTCAACTGGTGTTCAGGAGCCCAAAGTGTGCCAAGAAAGTATCCCCAAACACCATAACACCATCACCAGGAGCCTGAAGTGTTGATACAATTCACGATGGACCCATGCTTTCATGCTGTTTATGCCAAATTCTGGCCCTACCATCTGAATGTTGTAGCAGGCAATCTTTTATTGTTCAGTTTTGGTGATTATTTTGTAAAGGAAGAATGACTCACAAATAGCCTTCAGATACACTGCCAGTCAAATATGTCATTTATAGGAGAGCTTGTTGACCAGGTTAAAACCTGTATTTAACAGATTTACTGACATTTACTGAAAGTCCTGTGAAAAATGTTAATGTTTTACTTGGATCTTTTGAAATGGGTCTACAAGTTGTACAGTACTTCCTTGTCTGTCATTCAGCATTTCAGTAAAAAAAAAAAAACGCAGTAGACTTTACACCACTTGTCACTAGGTGTGTTTGCTATGCCTGTGGGTGACACGGTCACAGCTCTAGTTCCCTTCCTGTCCATACATATGTACCTGTTTTTTGCTTCCAATCACCACTGGAATTTACATTGTAATTCATACAAAACTGCAACTTCTTATTGAACAAAATAAAGTGTCAAATCACTTTTACGATGGAATTATTAAAAGTGCCATGTCTAAATCATGCCTTGCTGTGACCCCCTGCAATAACTTTTTTTAAACAGTTGGTTTCTCTAAAGTGTCCCAGTGTTAGTGTGTGCATGCCTGCCTGCGATGGCTGGTTCCCGTCTTGCGTCCGATGTAGTCACTTGTGCCCTGGCTCCCTGCAACAGTGAACCGAATTAAGCGGGTATGGAAATAAATGAATGTTTTGTCTCTTTCTGGTCCTAGCAATTCCAAAGCACAAACATTCTTCCATAAATATCTGATGATAATGCAGTCTTATCACTGATCTGTTTCACTGTTCAATGTTTTTTTTTTGATGTGGTGCTTGAAAGTTTGTAAACCCTTTAGAATTTTCTATATTTCTGAATAAATATGAACTAAAACATTATCAGATTTTCACACAAGTCCTAAAAGTAGATAAAGAGAACAAAGTTAAACAAATGAAACAACAATATTATACTTGGTGATTTATTTATTGAGGAAAATGTTCCAATATTACATATTAGGGAGTGGCAAAAGTATGTGACCCTTTGCTTTCAGTATCTGGTGTGACCGCCCTGTGCAGCAATAACTGCAGCTAAACGTTTCCTCAATCAATCAATCAATCAATCAACATTTATTTATATAGCACCTTACAACAACAGAAGTCGACCAAAGTGCTGTACATAGTCATATAATAGCATTCAAACTGTAATGAAGGCATTTAGATGTTAAAAAACAACTTAAATAAGTGGGATTTTGAGATTGGCTTTAAATGGGGCAGGTCAGTGGTAGAACGTAATTCAGTGGGCAGAGTATTCCACAGTTTAGGACCTGCCACTGCAAAATATCTATCTCCCCCACTGCTTGCACCGGACCAAGGACCTCCAGCCTATGTTGTCCATGCAGAACGGAGAGCTCTGCAGGCTGATGAACCTCAGTAATTTCACATATGTAAGGGGGTGCAAGGCCCATTAACTGCACAGAAAACAAACATAGGATTTTAACGATCCTAACTGTATTGGGAGCCAGTGGAGAGAGTAGAGAACAGGTGTAATAGAGCTGTTTGCGGTATTGGAGAGGAACCGAGCAGCTTGCATTCTTGACCATTTGTAGACAGCGGAGCGATGTTTGGGATTAGTCCCAATGTACAGCGCATTGCAATAGTCAGGCGGGAGCTAATCAAGGCATGATGGCTTTTCAAGTTCACTATGGTGGGGCAGGAAGGGTTTCACCTTGGCAATAGGCGAAGCTGAAAAGAAGCTTGCCTTTACAACAGAGTTTACCTGTAGGTCCAGTTTCAGACTTGAGTCTAACTTCACCCCCAGATTTTTAACCACCTTGCTATAATGGACAGATAAAGCACCAAGACTAGGTGTAACTGTATCCAACAGGTTTGATGTACCAAACACAATACATTCTGTCTTGCTCTCATTTAGACACAGGAAATTCTGAGACAGCCAGAGCTTAACGTCACTCAGACATCTATGAATGGATTCTATAGCATCTGGGGAGTTTGGCGAAATGGGCAGATAGATTTGTATATCATCTGCATATAGATGGAAGGAAACATTGTGCTTTTGAAATTGTGACCCCAATGGAAGCAAGTATAAAGAAAACAGAACTGGGCCCAAGATGGATCCCTGTGGTACACCAGAGGTCAGAGGGGCTGATGAAGAGGAGAGCTCATTAACCATCACAGAAAAGGTTCTATCTGTAAGATACGAACTGAACCACTGTAGTACAGTACCTTTGATGCCCACATGCTGAGCCAGACGTGCCAAGAGGATAGAGTGGTCCACGGTGTCAAATGCTGCAGTAAGGTCCAACATTACTAACACCACAGGTCTCTTTGCATCAAGGGACAAGAGGATGTCATTCTGTACTTTCAGGAGTGCATATTCAGTGCTGTGACGTGATTTGAAACCAGATTGAAACTTCTCAAAAATATTGTTATTTTCCAAACATTGCTGCAACTGTAGAAGAACAACTTTTTCCAAAACCTTTGACAAGAATGGTAGATGGGACACTGGTCTGAAATTTGACAGAACTGTCGGGTCAGAATTGGCTCCTTTCAGGAGAGGCTTGACCACAGCATGCTTAAACACAGTTGGAACAGATCCTGAACTGAGGCAGCTGTTAATAAATGAAATAAGGCTTAAATAACACCTGAGGGCGATTTCGGCTGGTGGAAATGACGTTTGATAAATATTGGCACTTTGCCTCTTTAACAGCTTTTTGATACTCAGCAAGACTGTCTCTCAGGATGCCAAGTGAAACATGTAACTTATCTTTCTTCCACCTGCGCTCGGCTTGCCTACAGCGCCGCCTAAGGGCACGGGTGGTATCATTTAACCAGGGATCTGGCTTAGGTTTGGTGGAGATGAACCTAAATGGAGCAATAGTGTCCAAGACTTCTAAGCAGGTGGAGTGGAAGGAGGAAATAAATGTCTCTGGGCACAAAGAAAGGGGAGACAGTTCATTGTTAATGTAAAAACTAGTGCTCCTGAAAGCAGCAGCAAAGTCTCCCGCAGTGGTGGAGGTGATGATGCGGCGGCATGAGGCTGGAGTAGGACATTTGGCTGTAGGGGTAGGGGGAGTAAATTCAAATATAACGGGGAAATGATCTGATATACAGATGTTACATATTTCTGTGATAGATACTGGGAGTCCATGTGAGATGACAAGATCTAAAATGTGACCATGTTGGTGCGTGGACACGTTTACTGACTGAGTCAGATTAAAAGATGACAAGAGATTCTGGAACTCAGCAGCCAGTTGGTTGGACGGACAGCAGACATGGGTATTGAAATCTCCACAGATCAGCAGACTATCATATTCAGGCATTAGTTCAGCCAGTAAATCAGAGAACTCTATAATAAATTCTTTATCATGCTTTGGTGGACGATATACCACAGCGCACAGTACAGGACATGCAGACTGCACCAGGAGTAATTGTAGTTCAAAGCTGCAGTAACTTTTATGTGGAAGTTCGCGGCAGCTAAAAGACAGAAGACAGAAGCCAGACCGCCTCCACGGCTGGACTCTCGCGGCGTACTCTGGTAAGAATACCCAGGCGGGAGAAGCTCAGAGAAAGCGCTGTCATCACCTGGTTTTTGCCAGGTCTCCGTCAGAAGGAAAAAATCCTAATCATAAGTGGAAATCAGAAGGTTTTATTCGTGAGTGATCTGGCGTTCAAAAGAGCAGCACGGATCGGCGCGCAGCTCCCAATCTGCTGTGCAGCTCGACTGAGCGGGCGGAGATTTCCCAGTACACTGCCCCGGATCTGGGTCTTCGCTAGCTGGCGACACGGAAACGGAGATTCGTCAGGGAACACCGGTATCGGAGCCACCGATAGCTATAATCCAGAGAGCGATACAAGTCATAATTTCCACATTCTGCCGATAATCCATTTAATGAACAGCCGTGATCATCCAATCGGGACGAAGCCAGGTAAGCCTTGAGTTTGACACTGATTCCTCCTCTCTTTCCGCGTCTCCTGTGCTTCTTGTTGCGAGGCAACGCGTTGACAGGACGCCATAGATAGGCCGGCACAGACGCTAGAAAAGGTAGCGGTGGGTTTGAATGTCCATAATATGCATAGTGAGGCGAATTGTAAACTGTTTCACCGATTTCTAAAAGCATTTGACGGTCATACACCCACATAGAGGACACATTCTGGATGTCCGGCAAAATTAACAGAACAAGCAGTAGCAAACTGCACGAAAGAAAATGGCGGGCCACATACAACGGCGCCATCTTTAGGCTTCCTGTGACTTGGAGGAATTTTAGCCCATTTCTCCGTACAGAACAGCTTCAACTCTGGGATGTTGGAGGGTTTCCTCACATTAACTGCTCGCTTCAGGTCCTTCCACAAGATTTTGATTGGGATTAAGGTCAGGACTTTGGCTTGGCCATTCCAAAACATGAACTTTATTCTTCTTTAACCATTCTTTGGTAGAACGACTTGTGTGCTTAGGGTCGTTGTCTTGCTGCATGACCCACCTTCTCTTGACATTCAGTTCATGGACAGATGTCCTGACATTTTCCTTTAGAATTCTCTGAGATAATTCAGAATTCATTGTTCCATCAATGATGGCAAGCTGTCCTGGCCCAGATGCAGCAAAACAGGCCCAAAGCATGATACTACCACCACCATGTTTCACAGACGGGATAAGGTGCTTATGCTGGAATGCAGTGTTTTCCTTTCTCCAAACATAATTATTTTCTTTTAAACCAAAAAGTTCTATTTTGGTCTCATCCGTCCACAAAACATTCTTCCACTATCTTTTCTTTCCACTAGCCTTCTGGCTTGTCCACGTTACTTTAGCACTTGCAGACGAGCACAATGTCTTTGTGACTCACCAACTATTACACGCCTTGATTTTTTGGAGTGATTCTTTGTTGGTCGACCACGCCTGGGGAGGGTAACAATGGTCTTGAATTTCCCCTCCTTTGTACACAATCTGTCTGATTGTGGATTGGTGGAGTCAAACTCTTTTGAGATGGGTTTTTGTAACCTTTGTTCCAGCCTGATCATCTACAACTCCTTTGCTTGAGGTCCTTGCGTCGTCCATGATACCTTCACAAAACATGTGTTGTGAAGAGTCAGACTTTGATAGATCCCTGTTCTTTAATAACAGGTGTCCACTCACACCTGATTGTCATCCCATTGATTGAAAACCCTGACTCTAAGAACCCTACTCTAGAACTGGCCCAAGATGGATCCCTCTGTGGTACACCCCAGAGGTCAGAGGGGCTGACGAAGAGAGCTCATTAAACCATCACAGAAAAGGTTGGTTAAGATACGAACTGAACCACGTATTACAGTTCCTTTTCCTTTGATCACACATGCCGAGCCAGACCGTGCCAGGAGGATAGAGTGGTCCCACTGTGTCAAATGCTGCAGTAAGGTCCAAACATTACTAACACCTAACACCACATGTCTCTTGCATCAGGGACAAGAGGATTCCATTCGGTACTTTTCAGGAGTGCATATTCCAGTCTGTGACGTGATTTGAAACCAGATTGAAACTTCTCAAAAATCTTGTTAGTTCAAAGAATTGCGCAACTGTAGAAGACAACTTTTTCCAAACTTTGACAAAATGGTAGATGGGACACTGGTCTGAAATTTACAGAACTTCGTGTCAGAATTGGCTCCTTTCAGGAGAGGCTTAACCACCAGCATGCTTAAACAACAGTTGGAACAGTCCTGAACTGAGGCAGCTGTTAATAAATGAAAGAAGGCTTAAATAACACCTGAGGGGCGATTTCGGCTGGGAAATGACGTTTGACAAATATTGGCATGTTTTGCCTCTTTAACAGCTTTTTTGATACTCACACGACTTTCTCTCAGGAGGCCAAGTGAACTTGTAACTTATCGTTCTTCCCCCTCCGGCGCTCAGCTTGCTACAACAGCGCCGCCGAAGAGCACGGGTGGTACATTTAACCAGGATCTGGCTTAGGTTTGGTGGAATGAACCTAATGGAGCAATAGTGGTCCAAGCCTTCTTAAGGCAGGTGGAGTGGAAGGAGTAAATAAATGTCTCTGGGCACAAAAAAGGGACAGTTCCATTGTGTTAATGTAAAAACTAGTGCTCCTGAAAGCAGCAGCAAGTTCCCGTCCCCGCAGTGGTGGCGGTGATGATGCAGCGGCATGAAAGCTGGAGTAGGACATTTTGGCTGTAGGGGTAGGGGGAGTAAATTCAAATATCACGGGGAAATGATCTTTAACCGTAAATAACCCTGACATGACCGAGACAATCTGCGTCGAACGTAACAAAAAGCCCAGGTATATACAACCTAGCACAGGGGGCTGCTAATCCCTAATTGGGAAGCAAAGGGAGTACCAGATATGTCCGTGGAAGTCACATGACTTAGCGGAGGGGTGTGGGGAATTGCAGTCCCGTTTGCAGTGGAGACGAACAGTAGAAAACCGAGATGAGGCCAAGGGGTGTGGCAATGTTGTCTTGAAACAAACACAGTACCTTGACTATGTTTTATGCAATAGTGGCTAAGATATGCTGTAAGGGCACTCCTTTTTCTTCTTAGGAATCCATACTTACACAATCCCCTCCCTCTGCTCTAGTTCTGCTCTATGGAGAGTTTTCAAACAGAACATCAACATACGAAGAAAAGCTCTCCACCAAACACACAGGAAGAGAGTCCTCACAATATCCTCTCCATTACCAGCCATGATCCTACACTATTTGTTGGAATTTCTTGATTTGAAGAGCTGTTTCATTGGAATTTTTTTTGTTGATGGCAGAGGTCAGAGGAGAATGACCAGACTAGTTCAGACTTATAGAAAGGCAACAGTAGTCAAATAACCACTCATTAAAACCTAGGTATGCAGGAGAAAATGTTGAACCTTGAAGCAGATGGGCAGCAGCAGCAGCTGCGGACCGTACCGGGTGGTATTCCTCTTAACTTAAACAAGCAACTGAGGCTACAATTCATACAGGCTCATTTAAAATTTAGACAGTAGAAGATTGGAAAAACGTTGTCTGGTCTGAAGAGTATTATGTGCGTTGCGACATTTGGTAGGTATGGTCAGAATTTGGCGTAAACAATATGAAAGAATGGATAAATCTTGCCTTGTGAGTTCACTGTACTTAAATAATCTCTACAGTCACCAGATCTCAGTCCAACAGAGCACCTTTGAGATGTGGTGGAACAGGAGATTCACATCATGGATGTGCAGCTGACAAATCTGCAGCTACTGTGTGATGCTATCATGTCAATATGGACCAGAATCTCTGAATGTTTCCAGCACCTTGTTGAATCTATGCCACAGAGCATTAAAGCAAATGGGAGTCCAACCCGGTACTAGCAAAGTGTACCTAATGAAGTGGTGGGTGGGTATATATTCTGTAGTATGTATATTAAATTTGTTTAGACTTAGTATTGTGTAATATTGTATTTACTTTCTTTCTTTAACCTACATTGTAACTAATCCAGCTTGCTGAGAAGCATGGAGAGATTTTCAGCCTTCGAATGGGCAGTGAGAAGATCGTGTTTATCTCTGGATTCAAAATGGTGAAGGAGGCTCTTGTCACTCAGCTGGACAGCTTTGCAGATCGTCCTGTTGTCCCCATCTTTCACAAAACCTTCCAGGGACTTGGCAAGTCATTGTTGCTCTTGTTGTTGTTGTTTTCCAGCTAGTTCAGCTCCTTTGGTTATTTAGTGACTAGTGTTCTTTTATTTAAATGTGTATGTTTAGATGTATTCCTACTAAGAATTTCAGAATTTTTCCTGATGTGTTACTATGTAATATTTCTTTCACGTTTGATTCTTGACAAGTAATGTACAGCATAACCTCGTTATCTTGCCCCCTGTTATCGCGCCAAACTCATCTCTCGCCACCTGTAATGGCAGGATGGATTTCTCTCCATGCATTTTACCTCAAAAAGCCGCCAACCTCGCCTCTTGCCCTCATCAAGCTTAATATGTGATAAATGTATTGCCAGCAATGAAATTTTATCCTGCTAATGTTTGAATGTCCCCATTCTGGTCTTGTATGGCTGGAAATAACTGCCCAGTGGTGTTCCCAAGATAGCAGCAAAGTGAATAGACTTATGTTGTAATGACTTTGCTGTTATTCATCCCAGAGTGGACTTCATGCGCTACACATCACAGAAACAATCGGCAATCACGGACTATTTCTCAAATTTGTGTGAATGAATAGAAACTGTACATGTTTATGTACATTGAAAATGTGATTGAACGATCACACGGGCTGCTCAGTAAAACACATTATGTCAGCATCAGGTATGAATGTCATTTTGTCTAGCTTTTTGTAACCGAAACTGAAGTGCCAAGAGAAACAAAAGTACCCAGAGGAAGCTAACACCAACAGATACTAAAAGTTGGCAATGAACTTGCGTCTCTGATGCTGCTTTGAAATAGCACTTTTAACCACAGAAAAAAGGTCTATGAGCAAGACAAAGGTAACAGTGGCAAGGAAAAACTCTCTTGAGAGAAACGATGATTAAATGAGGAAACCCATCCTCTCAGGTGGAGGGGTCTGGGAACTTTCTGTGTAGAGTCTGCATGGATATTAACCTTATACACATTGTTATAATATAATAAATGATAATATCCATAACAGATAACAAGCCATCTACCTTCTCTAGCCACTCTGGTCTGGGCAGAGAAAACTTCCACCTTTATGTATATTTTCAGTTCATTTTAGTATCCTTAATGCTCTACTAGATATCAACTAATTTCTCCTTTACCTCTAACTCTAGCCTGCTGAGCTATACTGATACTTGCTATGGCATGCTGTGCAGGTGTAGCTCTCAGTAATGGTTACCTGTGGAAGAGTCAGAGGAAGTTTGTCTTATCCAACCTGCACTTATTCGGTGAAGGAAAGAAGAACATTGAGCTGATTATCCAACAGGAGAGCATCTTACTGTGTGAGACTTTCAAAGCAGAACAAGGTAAGTGGGCAGAACTTTAGAAGTTATTAGCTCAACACTCTCTTAATTAAAGGTGGCACAGGTACCTTTTCTATGGAACAAATCAGGTCAGATATTATATATGAAAGATCTTCAGTAGACACAGTACATATATCCAAACTATCCATTTTCTTATTCTTGGCCTTACAGGTGCTTTCAACCCTCAGTTCACCCTGTACAACGCCTTCTGTAACATCATCTCTGCTCTAGTTTTTGGACACCGCTTTGAGTACCATGATGAGCAGTTTCTAAATATATTGCGTTTGGACACAGAAGCTCTTATGTTGGCTGGCAATCCCATCATTAAGGTCAGTAGGCGGAAATGGCTCAATTAGAGTTTTTATTAAGTGTTTTTATTTACCAGTATAAATAAAACAGATATGAGAGATAGAATATTATAACTGAGGTGTTAATGTGTGATGAACTTACTAAGTGATGGTTGTTTTACATATTTACATTCATTGACATTGTAATTAGAGGAGCAAAGTGAGGCTATTTGATGAGAGGTAATTGTTTTCTGTGTCAAGTGAGTTAAAATGTTCATTTATTCAAATTGTGCTTAATTTCTAAATGAATAGAAGTGAACACATCCTCTTCAAGTAATGAATTTGAAAATGGTCTATTTCTGCTGATGTTAACAAACCATCACGTAGATGGGTAAGTTCTGGGACAAAAGTCGGGTTAATCTTGTCAGTTTAAAACAAAATCACAGAACTTGTAATTTTGACCAGACGTTCCAACTCTTATACATTGAGACATTGCGCCAAATGGGTGCCATCACCAGGACATTACATGTGTATATATATAATTAATATAATTAACTATAAGAAACATTTTATTATTAAGCAAGGTGTCCTGTACAGTAACGCAACTGCAAATTTATGGTATATAATTTGGCACGGGGAGGACATACAGACTCCACACAGAAAAGGCCCAGGCTTTTGTCACACTTAAGTGTTCCGGAACATCAAACCAATTTAAATATTAGTCAAAGACAACACAAATAAACACAAAATGCACTTTTTAAATTAAGGTGTTTATTATTAAGGGAGAAAAAATACAAACCTACATGGCCCTGTGTGACAAAGTGATTGTCTCCTAAACATGAAATAAATGGTTTGGACACCCTTAGCAGCAACAACTGCAGCCAAGTGTTTGCGATAACTTGCAATGAGTCTTTTACAGCGTTGTGGAGGAATTTTGGCCACTCATCTTTGCAGAATTGTTGTAATTCAGCCACAATTCATTTTCTTCAGCCATTCAGAGGTGGACTTGCTGGTGTGTTTTGGATCATTGTCCTTCTGCAGAACCCAAGTTCGTTTCAGCTTGAGGTCACAAACACATGGCCGGAGATTCCGCTTCAGGGTTTTTTGGTAGACAGCAGAATTCATAGTTCCATTTATCCCAGCAAGTCTTCCAGGTCCTGAAGCAGCAGAACAGCCCCAGACCATCACACTACCACCACCATATTTTACTGCTGCTATAATGTTCTCTTTCTGAAATGCTGTGTTACTTTTACACCAGATGTAATGGGACTCACACCTTCCAGAGAGTTCAACTTTTGTCTCATCAGTCCACAGAATGTTTTCCCAAAAGTCATGGGATCATCAAGATGTGTTCTGGAAAAATTGAGACGAGCTTCTCCTGGGCCACTCCTGGGAAGGTTCACCACTGTTCCATGTCTTTGCCATTTGTGGATAATGACTGTCACTGTCGTTCACTGGAGTCCCAAAGCTTTAAAAATGGCTTTATAACCCTTTCCAGACTGATAGGTCTCAGTTACGGTGCGGCATACAGAGGCAGACGCAGTTGCAGGTTCCAGTAAAAAAAAACAAAAAACAAAAAATGTATTAACGATAGAAATTATAACAAAAGTTCTCCATCACTGCTCATCCCTGTCAGATCTGCAGCCTGGAACAGAGAGCTCATGCCCATCTTACCCAGGGTGTCTTTCAAAGAGTATTCCTCCTCCAGCCTGAATTTAGGTAGATTTACATTGATGTCCCTCTGTCTCTGCATATTCCCTTGTTTGGTCCACTCAAGCAGTTTATCCACTGTTACTTCATCCTCCAGCTTTTAACAACACGGTAAGAGGTGATGTCAGCAATAACTGCAAACCACAGATCCTAAACTGAATCCATGGATTTTTAGATAACTATGTTGCTCTTACCTTATGGAGTGGATCAGATCTGTCCTGAGCCTCATCAGGCAGAAGCACCAGCATGCTGAGCTCATCCTCTAAGTACGGTAACTCCAGCACCTTCAGCTTGCACTCAGGGACGTATTTGTAGGGGAATTTCTTCTTCTGATACATAATCTGCACTGGTCTCGTCTCATTCTAATGAACAAACACAAACAAAGATGGACAATATCACCATCCATTCACTTTTTAATCTACAGTGGCTGCATATCCAGATGAGGGTCATGTAAAACTAAGTTAAGGTAACTCCCACCTGGTTTATCTTAAAAGGCATCTCCTTCGTATTTTCCTTTTTTAGTGTGTGTGTTCTTTTTTACAGGATTTGGCTTTAGTCATTGCTGTGTTTATTGCTTGTTTTTGTTCATTATTTGCATTGTGATTATTTGTTGTAATGTCTTTGCTATACTCCTCAATAAAAAGATTAAAAAAAAAAAAAAAGGCATCTCCTTCGTGTCTTCAGTCGTAAAAGCATCCTTCCAGCTCCCTATGAAGTAAATAGCATTCACCAGGGCGAGTCGAGTCATTCCATTAACCATCCCTGGTTTCAGAAGATCTTTGATTTTACCTAAAACAGGACAGATATTCCATGTAAGACCTGAGCATGTTCTGATCCACATCACCTCTGCATCATGTGCTTTATGCTGTAGATCTGAGAGGAGATGTGCTGCCTAAAATGATCTCACTCTCAGTCTTCTCTTCCACCCAGAGGTTGATGAGCTTCCGTGTCTCCTCAGACGCTCCAATGAAGTCGACTGGCTGCATGTCAGCTTTGGAGTCCACAAACTCCTGCAGCAAAATTCACAACACAGTCAGTTCACACAAACAACATTACAACACCTGAGTGAAAGCTCTTACAGTCAGAGCTTGGATCTTAAGATGGTCAATAACAGCTAAAGCTAATTAACAAATCACTTGTTTAGAACCCACAATGTTTAGAACTTCAGCTTTCACCATGACCAATCTTTGGGATCTACACTGAAAACATCACACATGCAAATGGTTGATTTTGGAAAAAAGGCTTACAGGTAAGAAATTGAAGGTCTTCTCTCCATAGAGTCTGTTGGCCAGTCAGAGGATGTAGGAGCTTTTGGGGTTGTTGATCTCAGAGATGAGCTCTTTGAAATAAGTATGAACATCAGAGACTGAACTGAAGGACATGTCCTGTAAAGATCAAGAGACTAATTAAATGCTTTAATCTATTTAATAGTTCATCTATTTACTGTATGCAATAGACTCATGTCACGCTGTCATAGAAAAGACAGTTTCTCATTTCATAAATGTATTTGTGTTTATGTGCTTGAAAGAGAGAGATACTGTTACACTACAGCATCCCTTATAGCATTGGCGAGTATAATATGGTGTTCAAACAACATCAGAACTGCATAATGTGCAATTCATAGAACGTATTTTGGACCTGCAGGAGGATTAATGCATGAACATCCTATACAGTGCACTGCATGGCAAAGTGAGTCCTTGTGGCTGTTTAGGTTTGACACACACATTGGAGGGAGTCAAATCTCGACAGGGTGCAAATCCATTGCAAGGAACATGCACACTCAGACACCGTTACATTTTAGAGACCCCAACTGACCTAACAAGTCTTTCATACTGCAAGTGGAAACTGGAGTACCACTAACGTGCAACCCATGACAAATAGTCTAAACAGAATCTAAACACAGTGGCCAGACAGAAGCCTCTCCTCGGTAAAACACACATGGAAGCCCGTCTGGGGTTTGCAAAAAAGCACATAAAGGACTCTCAGAAAGTGAGAAATAAGATTCCCTAGTCTGATTAATCCACTCTGACCACTGAGCCCAGATTGGTAGAGTACTGCAGTGATAGTTGATCTTCTAGAAGTTTCTCCAACTGCACACAGGATCTTTGGAGCTCAGCCAGAGTAACCTTTGGTTTCTTGATCCCCTCTTACCAAGACCCTTCTCCCCCGATTATGTAGTTTGGTGGGGCAGCCAGCTTTAGGAAGAGTCCGGTTGTTCCAAACTTTTTGAACTCAAAATGATTGAGGTCACTGTTGCTATTGGGAACTTACAGTGCAGCAGAATTTTTGTAGTTCTCCAGATCTGTGGCTCCACGCAATCCTGTCTCTGAGCTCTACAAGCAGTTCTTTCCTCCTCACGGCTTGGTGTTTGATCTAAAATGCATTGTTAGCTGTGAGACCTTATATAGACAGGTGTGTGTCTTTCCAAGTCATGTCCAATCAATTTAATTTACCACAGGTGGGTCCAATCAAGGTGTAGGAACATCTCAAAGATGATCAAGAGAAATGGGATGCCCATGAGCTAAATTTCAAGTGTCATAGCAAAGGGTCTAAAAGGGTCTAAATACTTACAGTGGTAAGTAAAAAAAAAGTTTGAAAGTTTGTGAACCCTTTAGAATTTTCTATATTTCTGCATAAATAACCTAAAACGTCATCAGATTTTCATACAAGTCCTAAAAGTAGATAAAGAGAACCCAGTTAAACAAATGACAAAAAGATATGATACTTGGTCTTTTAATTATTGAGGAAAATGATTGAATATTACATATTAGTGAGTGGCAAAAGTATGTGAACCTTTGCTTTCAGTATCTGCTGTGACCCCCCTGTGCAGCAATAACTGCAGCTAAACGTTTCCTGTAACTGTTGATCAGTCCTGCACACCGGCTTGGAAGAATTTTAGCCTCTTTAACCATTCTTTGATAGAACGGCTTGTGTGCTTAGGGTACCGACCCTTGCTTGGTCTTGCTGCATGACCCACCTCCTTGGATCATTTTCCACAATAAATAAATAACCAAGTTTATTTTTTTTTTTTTGTGTCTTTGTTTAAAATAAAAAATAAACCGTGTTCTCTTTTATCTCCTTTTAGGACTTAGGACTATATATATATAATATATATATAGATAATATATATATTATATATATATCTATATATATACCGTCGTATGAAAAGTTGGGCACCCCTGATTTTTCATGATTTTAGTTTATAAATCATCGGTTGTCCAGATCAGCAACTTGAGGTAAATATATCATATAGCAGATGAACACAGTGATATTTGAGAAGTGAAATGAAGTTTATAGGATTTACAGAAAGTGTGCAGTAATTATTCAAACAAAATTAGGCAGGTGCATAAATTTGGGCACCCCAACAGAAAAATGACATCAATATTTAGTAGATCCTCCTTTTGTAGAAATAACAGCAGCTAAACGCTTCCTACAGCTTCCAGTCTGGATTCTGGTTGAAGGTGCTTTGGACCATTCTTCTTTAGAAACATCTCCAGTTCAGTCATGTTTGATGGTTTCCGAGCATGGACAGCCCACATTTTCAGTAATATTCATGTCTGGGGGACTGATATGGCCATTCCAGAACGTTGTACTGGTTCCTCTGCATGAATGCCTTAGTAGATTTTGAGCAGGGTTTGGGGCCGTTGGCCTCGGAGCAACTTTGTCACTGATTCTAGAACATTGTTCTCAAGAATCTGGAGATATTAACTACAATCCATGCGACCCTCAACTTTAACAAGATTCCTAGTACCTGCACTGGCCACACAGTCCCACAGCATGATGGAACCACCACCAAATTTTACTGTGGGTAGCAAGTGTTTGTCTTGGGATGCTGTGTTCTTTTTCCGCTCCTTGTTATGTCCAAATAACTTAATTTTAGTTTCATCAGTACACAGCACTTTATTCCAAAATGAAGCTGGATGTCCAAATGTGCTGTACACACCTCAGTGACTCTGTTTGTGGCGTGTCCTGCAGAAAAGGCTTCCTCTGCATACTCCTCGCCATACAGCCTCTCCTTGTGCAAAGTGCGCTGTCATAGTTTGACACGATGAACTTTGACACCATCTGCAGCAAGATGAGGTTGTAGGTCCTTTGGAGGTTGTCTGTTGGCTTGACTATGACTGTTCTCTCAATCTTCCGCCTCTGCCTATCTGAGATTTTTTCTTGGTCGCCACTTCGGGATTCCTTAACTAGAACTGTGCCTGTGGTCTTCCTTGCCCTCACCATGGTTCCTCACAGTGGAAACTGACCCTGAAATCTCCTGAGAGAGCTTTCCTTTCCCTGAACATGAATGTTGAACAACCTTTTGTTTTACAGGCCATTTGAGTGTTGTTTTGAGGCTCCCATGTTGTCACTCTTCAGAGAAGATGCAAAGAGGAAAAACTTCCAATTGGCCACCTTAACACTTCTCATAGTTGGATTCACTTGTGGTATGTAGATCCCGGTCAATGAGCTTACAAAACAAAATTTTTTGTTCGCAAAATTAGTGCTAACTCTTTTAGTTCCTAGAATTAAAAAGTCACATTCAGGGGGAAGGGCTTTCTCATACAATGGCCCCCCAACTATGTAATAAACTCCCACTATCGTTTCGAAATTCAACAAACCCTCCAAAGTTTTAGTCCTAGGCAAAGAACATACCTATTTACGCAGCTTTTGACTAGATTTAGACCAGTTGCATGGTTTTTGGTTGCTGGGCCGAGTCTGTAGTCATGTCTGGCCTGCCTGCCTTGTGCCGCTAGCCGGGAGTGTCCGAGCGGGGCGTTCCTGGCTGAACTAGGCCTTCGGTCCTCGTGATCTTGGACTCACAATGCATCCTTCCGTTTAGAATAAGGGCAGAGCTGTGGTTCATAGTCAAAGAGTCTTAGGGTATCAGAGACGTTTGGGTTTGCTGTCTTCTTTCTGCCGCTCGTGGGGTTTCCATGCTCTCATGTGATCCCTCTTGCTGTGTTTTTCCCTACCAGTTCTTCTCCTCTTTCTAGCTTTCTAGTATGCTGCTATGCTCATGCTTCCCCCCGGGTCTCATGCCTACACTTGCATCAAAGTGATTGACATGGCATCAGTATTGTTATTAAAACACTGTGCTCTTAATCAATAACTTAATTGCATTTCTGTTTTTCTCTCCGAGGCTGTGTTCCGGCGTTTCCGGCCCTACACATGATGTACAGTCGATGGAGCTCCACTGTTCATAGTCAAAGAGTCTTATGGTGATCAGAGACGTTCACTCAAGCTGCTTCCGTCATCAGCTCCAGCCCCACCATACCTGGGCCACTTAATGCCGATGTGCATACTTCACATTTTATTCGAACTATGACTCCATGACACTAGTTTGGTTCTTAGATTTATCATCTACGCCACCCAAGGAGGTTGGGTCCCTTTTTGAGTCTTGGTCCTCCCAAGGTTTCTTCCTATAACACTCAGGGAGTTTTTCCTTGCCACTGTCGCCCTAGGCTTGCTCAATTTGGGAATGGACGAAGTTATTAGGAGATAATCTAAACTTGTAAAGTTGCTTTGAGACAATGCTCCATTGTAAAAGCGCTATATAAATAATCTGGCACTTGACTTGACTTGCTTGCTAAAGGTATTCAATTTTGGAAAACAAGGGTGCACACATTTTATGCACCTGCTAATTTTGTTTGAATAATTACTCACACTTTCTGTAAAACCTATAAACTTCATTTCGCTTCTCAAATATCAACGGTGTTCATCTCTAATGGCTATATTTACCTGAAATTGCTGAGCTGGACAATCAATGATTCATAAAGAAAATCAATGAAAATTAATCAGGGGTGCCCAAACCTTTTTCCATAACGACTGTATACAGGTATTCCTCGGGTTACAAGAGAGTTTACGACGTTTCGTGTTTACGACCCTTTCCATAACCTTGTTTCGACTTAAGTGGTTATGCGTCGTAAAACGTCATGACTTCGTGTTTGTGTTGACAGCGGAGAATACACGACGGTCGGTTAGGGCGGTCTTATTATTGAGATGGAAACATTATTAGTGGGCTTTGGGTTGAAGCCAAACATCAACGGCGTGTCCCAGTGAGCCTTATGGTGATTCAGGAGAGGTCTTAAAAGATTGTTTTGATGCGTTGAAAAAATGAGAAGGAGTGAAGAGTGTTTGTGGCTATAGGGGTTGGTTTCCAGTGTGCAAGTTCCAGTGCGCAAGCCATCTTACCACCAGTCTGTTACAAATATGTTCTTACCAGTATGTTTTTTGAGATTTCTTTTTCCAGCAGTTTAAAACATTATATATATATATATATATATATATATATATATATATATATATATATATATATATATATATATATATATATATAATGTTTTAAACTGCTGGAAAAAGAAATCTCAAAAAACATACTGGTAAGAACATATTTGTAACACTTCATTGCGTTTTGGACTCATAACCGGCTTACTGGTAGGTCAGAGCATTAACCACTGTGTGTTGAAGACCGTATGTCTTACCTTATCCATTTCTTCAGCAGTAGTTCAGCGGGGAGAAGAACAGGTTTATGTCCGGGCTGCTCTCACTCACGGTCCGGTACAGATCCAGAGCGAAGGCGCTGTTAGCCTGACTCAGACTCTCCATGCTGATACACCGAGGATCTGATACACAACTGGAAATGTAACCTGTATTGTGTAACACACACTGTATTAGACATTATCACTTTCACTTTCTATACGGCAGTACCAAGTAACAGATTCAGAGAAAGCAAAGTGAATCAATAACGGTTTGTACTACATGACAGAAATCCTTAATTTTAGGTAGATCTATAAATGCCCTTACAATATTACTAATTTTACCAAAGAAAAATGAATGAGACTTCTATTCACGGAATCAGGATATTAATACCTATCTTTAACAACAGCGTTAATAAATAGGCTGTGCCGAGGAAGCAGCATTCGAAACGCGATGCTCTCTCACAAAGCTCATTTCTATTGACAGCCAAAATCTCAGACAAGCTGCCAACTTTAGCAAACACAATAATCTACTTACTGTGACAGAAAAGCCAACAAAAACATGCCATACCCAGCTCTACCCACTCTCATGCAAAGCTTGCAAGCTCAAGGTAGGTAGGCTACTACTCAGCGATATACACCAAATACATGAAACACATGAACACGCACTATGAGCTTATATTAGATAAAAAAGGACAACATAAACCCCAAAGGAAAGAGACCACCGAGCCGCCCGTTTGCATGCTGGGACCAGGACCGGCGCTACAATAATATCCTCCAGACCTGCGGTGAAGTGACTCACTGCTGGTTAGTTTCAGTTCCAAGTAAGTCTTAGTGCAGCCGCTTTCCAGTAATTTTATTATGGAATCTTCCATCATTTTTTGGACGGATCCGTTCAGTATTTATAACCCAGCTGCTCTGCTGCTGCATTTTCTGTCCTCTTCATAAGGAGCTTCCATACGTGAGTATTAGAAACCCAATCCTGATATCTGTGTTACACTGATCTGCTGCAGCATCTGATACAGAGTTAGTGTGTTATTTGCAGGATTTAGATTTGGTAGGTTTACTCTTTCTGTCCCACATTCCGCTAATCAGCAGCTCTCTTGCAGAGCACATCCACTCGATTTGTTGGATAAATCTGTTAGATGGACACTATTTGTGCTTATTGTTGAGATAAGATAAGATACTGATGCGCTGCGGTATTTAAAACTGAAAGTGATCTGGAGAACCGCGTATCTGGAGATACGTCATACAGATATAGATAAAATATCATGCAGATTTAACATTTGGAACAGGTAAGTGTATTTATTCTGTTGTGTATCAGCATGGAGAGTCTGAGTCAGGCTAACAGCGCCTTCGCTCTGGATCTGTACCGGACCGTGAGCGAGAGCAGCCCGGACACAAACCTGTTCTTCTCCCCGCTGAGCGTCAGCGCCGCGCTCGCTATGATTTACCTAGGAGCTCGAGGAAATACTGCTGAAGAAATGGATAAGGTAAGACAGTTTATTTCTGGTCCACCAAACAGCTGGGTATGTGGACATGTATCTCATTTCCTCATTGTTCTTACTCTCAGTTTTGACTTTGTTCATATTTTCCACATGCAACATCTTGCACAAGTTTCAAATGAAGTACTGCAACAAGTCTTATGATTGCACGCCAAAGAACACGAAATGCTTAATCATATTCTAAAATGAACCTAAGCTCAACATAACATTAGATAGTATCTTTGTTTACTTCTGCAGATATGACATATTCAGGAAATAACTGTCACGTTCCGGTGCACTCTTCCCCAAAAGTGGCAAGTTTAACTAAAATTAATTAAACTATCCAAAGAGTTTAACCACTTAATATAGTCTGTATTTCAGGAGAATTTCATTTATTCCTGGTAAAAGTATTACCTGTGTGCCACATTCAGTAAGTACAACCCCAACTCAGAAAAAGTTCGGACAGTATGGCAATTGTAAATTAAAAAGGCAATATCAACCCCAGATCTGTCTTGTTTTTTTTTTTTTCTGGTCAATGTCATTTCACTTGTTAATAAACATCCATTCCTGTATTTCATGTCTGCAACACATTCCAATAAAGCAGTTGCCAGTTTGTAATGTTATCACTTTATTTATCACATTATTTTTTACTTAATTACTCACCCCAAATTTCCCCGGTCACAACTTTTTAGTACGTGTTACAGGCCTGAAATGCAGAACTGGATGTTTATTAATAATAAAATGAAGTTGACCAGAGAAAAACATGAAATATTTCAAGTTCATACCGTCTGCAATGAAATAAAGGTCAAAGGAAATAAGACATACTGAGTTTTTTATGATTATTTTAGATACTGTCCCAACTTTTTCTGATTTAGGTTTGGAGATGAACTCAGTGTTTAATGAATCTCTTGATCTTTACAGGTCATGTCCTTCTGTTCATTCTCTGATGTTCATACTCATTTCAAGGCGTTCATCTCTGAGATCAACAGGCCCAAAAGCTCCTACATCCTCAGACTGGCCAACAGACTCTATGGAGAGAAGACCTTCAATTTCTTACCTGTAAGTCCTTTTTCCCAAAAGCAACTATTTGCCTGTGTGATGTTTTCAGTGTAGATCCCAGAGCTTGGTCATGGTGAAAGCTGAAGTTCTAAACATTGTGAGTTTCTTGTCATCTTATAGATTGTCATCTTTTTAGCTAAGCTGAACTGAGAGAATCCACATTCTAATGTACTGTAATTCTAAAGGGATATTTTAATTGTCTTTAGCTTCTATTGACCATCTTAAGAACCAAGCTCTAACTGTAAGAGATTTTACTCAGGTGTTATAATGTTGTTTGTGTGAACTGACTGTGTTGTGTATTTTGCTGCAGGAGTTTGTGGACTCCACTCTGAAGTTCTACCAAGGCTGAATGCGCCGTCGACGTCATTGGAGCGTCTGAGGAGGGCCGGAAAGCGCTCATCAACCTTCTGGGGTTTTTGAAGAGAAGACTGAGAGTGAGATCATTTTAGGCAAGCCCACATCTCCTCTCAGATATACAGCATAAAGCCAATGATGCAGAAGTGATGCGGATCAGAAACATACTCAGGTCTTACTGGAATATATGTCCTGTTTTAGGTTAAAATCAAAGATCTTCTGAACAAGGGTGGTTCATGGAATGACTCGGCTCGCCCTGGTGAATTGCTATTTACCCCCCTTTTTTTGTTTTTTTTTCACATTTTGGGGGAGCTGGAAGTCGGTTTTTTGACTTGAAGACACCAAGGATGCCCTTTTAAGATTAAACCAGGTGGGGTTACATTAAAGTTGAGCTCTGCATAGTTCATTTTGCAAAAACTTACTCATTTTTGTTCATGTTTATTAGATTGAGAACGAGGGGACGGTGCAGATGAGTATAAGAGGGAGAAATACCCCTACAAATATGTCGTGAGTACCAAGCTGAAGGTGATGGAGTTACCGTACTTAGAGGATGGAGATCAGCATGCTGGTGCTTCTGCCTGATGAGACTCGGGACGGATCTGATCCACTACAGAAGGTCAGTAACTGATTATGAACCTTTTATAGATAGTAGTTAAATACTCCTCATGTCAGGAGTCATACCAGGTATGGACTCTAGAGGGTAGCAACCGCTCACTTTTCCTGGTATGATCCCTGGCAGCTGCTGTGGTTGAGCTGTCAGTCAGTAGACAGCGCAATCACAGCAAATGATCCTCAGCTGCTGCCTTTGGCTATTTAAGAGCCTCACCACTGGCAGTAGCTGTCGGATCATCTGACTGCACACGCCGCTTTTGCCCCCGATCGTCGCTACGGCGTTTTATTTAGAAAACGATCCTGTTGGCCACAAGCGTGTGTTCAGTCAGATGATCCAAAAGAGACCGGTTGCTACCCTCTAGAGTCCATACCTGGTATGACTCCTGACACCTCATCAGTGTAAAAGATGGACTGTAGTCAACAGTTTATGGAAGAGAGAAGTTGAAGATCCAGAAGTTTTCAGTCAGTGAGCCACACAACACCAGGAATGTGGCAGATAGAAGTCTTTATAAATATTTTCTTGGGTGGAGGAACTAAGCTGGTTGAGATCAGCACAGTAGTGGGAAAGGGGAGGATTACAATGAAAACATCAGTGTTGAAATGTGATGTTGTCATTTCCTTTAAGAACCTAATCATTATTGATTAGATTTTACATTCAGTTATTGATTTCTAAACCTAAAGCTGCTCTTTGGTCATTATTTGAGTGGTGGCTTTACATACACTGAGGATTCAGTTAATATTGTGACGAGTTTATCAAAACAGCAACAAAGTTCTATCAGATACAGAGATTTGATCAGTTTATTAGGAACACCTATGTAGTATTTATACCATGTAAGTGAGTTTGTAGGTAAACAATTTCAGACAGCAACTGATCTGATACTCTGTCACCCCACATTGTTCTGCAGTGGAATGGGATCACAGTGATGAAATGTTCTTGGAGGTGATGGATCTTTCCCAACATTGGCACTGACATGATTGTGTGCTATGCTGGTTTTACTGCACTGAGGTTTTGAACCCAGGTCACAACATTAGAAAAACATATTATCAAAATCCAGGGGTCCTGTGGTCAGAAACAAAAGTTTATAAAATTGTTTATGAAACAAAATGACCCACAGTTCCTAGCTGTACAAGCTGTACCAACAAGGTTACAACGTGGCCATTAACAGTCTATGAGAGAAATGCTTTTTTGGAAGTGATTGATGAATGATTATTTAAACAGGCAATAAAAAGTAAAGAATAAATAACAGTATGTAAAGAAGACAGATTGGGACAAAGCTAGCATTTCTTTCATAAACAAAGTTTCACTTATTTTTTTTATGCCTGCTGTACCAAGTTCAAGCTGAGAGGGAGCCGAGGCCTAGCTAATAGCCCAGGGCTCAACACATGAACCAACACTGGACAGGGTGGCAATCCATCACAGGGCACACACGCACACACACACACTCTCACACACACAAACACACACTCTCACACACACTCTCTCTCTCTCTCTCTCTCTCTCTCTCACACACACACACACACACACACACACACACACACACACACACACACACACACACAATACTAGAGATACAAGTGATCTCATACATCTGAAATACTCGATATATGAATAATGATCCACCAGTTACTGACAGTGTCTGTATTTATGTTTAACAGCTGGAGAGAGAACTGACAGTGGATAAGCTGAAGGATTGGACTCAAGCTGATATGTTTCATTATAGGAAGATTGTTGTGCATCTACCGAAATTCTCCCTGGAGGAGGAATACTCATTGGACAACACCCTGAGTAAGATGGGTGTGAGCTCTCTGTTCCAGGGCAATGCTGCAGATCTGACAGGGATGAGCAGTGATGGAGGCCTTTTTGTATCGTCTGCCATCCATAAAGCCTTCATTGAGGTTAATGAGAAAGGTACAGAGGCAGCAGCAGCTACTTTTACACGATGTGATTTATTTTGCTACACTCCAGAGGAGGACTTCATGGCAGACCATCCCTTTCTATTCTTCATCAGACACAACCCTACTACGAGCATCCTCTTCCTCGGGAGGTTCAGAGGCCCCCAATAGAGATGAATGTAAACCGAATAAATTGAATTATTTGATGTGATAGCATTAATAAAAATAGAATTCCTAAAAGAAACATCCGTGTAATCTTGATTGTACTTTAACCTGTATGTAGACATGCAGAATCCAGCTTAATTAATCCTGGATCAGAGAAGATCCCAAAGCAATAATCTTAATCCAAAAGATCCATATATTGTACACTTTAGAGACACCAGTTGTCCTTACACATATATTTGGAATGGGGGAGGAAATTGGATACCCTTGAAAAACCCACACAGGCATGGGTTCACAAACTTTCAAGCATCAGCATGCATACAGTTTCCTAGCTATATTTATACATTATAACTCCACATTATAAATCAGTGGAAATATTTTTTTAAAGTTCTGACCAATTATTATAATGTAATTAATAAAACACTTTGGAGCCATTATAAACCAATTTAACCATTATATATGTGCTCAGGTACAGCCAATCACCAACTTAAGATAATAAACCAGGATCATTTGCCCCTACCTGGCATCAACTGTGGTGGTTTTTGATTATTTCAGAATAAAGCTTTCAGTTGGCATAAGCTGGAGAAAGATAAACGAGTCGGGCTCGGAGACAGGAGTCCTCAGAGCAAGGGCAGATGTCTTACCCGTCACCGATGTCCTCAGGACAGGGATCTGGACGGGCCTCCTCAGAACAGGAACTGGGCTGGACTCCCTCTGAAAGAGGTGACGCACTATGCACGTCCTCTGGGAGAGGCAACGCGCTCTGGACGTCCTCTGGGAGAGGCGACGCGCTCTGGACGTCCTCTGGGAGAGGCGACGCGCTCTGGCCGTCCTCTGGGAGAGGCGACGCGCTCTGGCCGTCCTCTGGGAGAGGCGACGCGCTCTGGCCGTCCTCTGGGAGAGGCGACGCGCTCTGGCCGTCCTCTGGGAGAGGTGACGTGCTCTGGACGTCATCTGGGAGAGGTGACGCGCTCTGGACGTCCTCTGAAAGGTCCCGGGAACCAACAACCTCTGGAAAGGCCTCCCGGGAACCGACAGTCTCTAGGAAGGCCTCATGGGAACAGACGACCTGTGGAAAGCCCTCACAGGAACAGACGACCTCTGGAAAGACCTCTCGGGAACAGACAACGTCTGGAAAAGCCTCACGGGAACCGACAGTCTCTATAAAGGCCTCCCGGGAACCGACGGCCTTTAGGAAGGTCTCACAGAAACAGACGACCTCTGGAAAGGCCTCACAGAAACAGGCAACCTCTGGAAAGGTCTCATGGGAACAGACGACCTCTGGAAAGACCTCATGGGAACAGACAACCTCTGGAAAGGCCTCATGGGAACAGACAACCTCTGGAAAGGCCTCATGGGAACAGACGACCTCTGGAAAGGCCTCTCGAGAACAGACGACCTCTGGAAAGCCCTCACAGGAACAGACAACCTCTGGAAAAGCCTCTTGGGAACAGACAACCTCTGGAAAAGCCTTACAGGAACAGACGACCTCTGGAAAGGCCTCACAGGAACAGGCGACCTCTGGAAGGTCTTGGGAACAAAGACCACTGGAAGGTCTTGTTAACAAACAACCTCTGGGAAGGCCTCTCAGAAACAGATGACCTCTGGAAGGTCTCGGGAACAGATGGCCTCAGGAAGTTGAGCATTCTGGACGTCCTCAGGAAGTGACGTGTAATGACTGTAGACTAACCCTTATAAAACGCTGCCGTACTGAATCATTATCATGGCTGAGTATGTGCCCTTACTCCATCCTAAACTATTACTAAGTGTTTTGATTGTAGCACACTATGTAGAAGCTAGGATTGATTTGGACAGGACTCACTGCTATTACTATAGACTTATTAATTAGGTCATTTAGAATTCTTACATTTATCATCTACGCCGCCGAAGGAGCTCGGGTCCCTTTTTGATCATTGGTCCTCCCGAGGTTTCTTCCTCATCACATTTAGGGAGTTTTTTCCTTGCCACCGTCACCGTAGACCTGCTAGTTTGAGGCTAGATGGTTGTAAAGCTGCTGTGAGACTATGCTTGATTTTAAAAAGCGCTATAGAAATAAATCTGACTTGAGAGTGAGCCGGAAATGCATCACCGGGGCACGGCTGGTAGTATAAACAGATCATTATTATTAGGTACACTAGCGATACCATCACAGGACATTTTTATTGAGGACAGATTTATTGAGGCTAACACATGGCTTACAAGTGGCTAAGGGCTAACAATCAGGCCAGAGCCAACAAGAGTCCAAGGGCTAACACGAGGCAAAGACCAACAAGTATGTAGCAAAGTTCTGAGGGGATAAGAGCAGAGGACTGCTAAGGGCTAACAAGGGAATGTGAGATAACAGACTTAACAAGAGTCTAACAAGGGGAAGAGAGCTAAAAAGCAAATTAGAGTTAGCTAACTGCTAACAAAGGAATGAGAGCTAACAGACTGCTAATAAGTGGCAAACAAGGGAATGAGAGCTAACAGACTGCTAACATGTGGCTAACAAGGGAATGAGAGCTAACAGACTGCTAATAAGTGGCTACAAGGGAATGAGGAGCAACAGGAACTGCTAATAAGTGGAGTAACAAGTGGGATGAGGCAACAGACTGCTAACAAGAGGGCGAGCTACAGACTGCTAATAAGTGGCTAACAAGGGAATGAGAGCTAACAAGTGGCAAAAACAAAGGGGGTGCGGGGCTAACAGAGGCTCACAAGGGGAAGCGAGCTAATAAGTGGCTACCAAGGGAATTGAGAGCTAACAGGACTGTAATAAGCGGCAAACAAGGGAATGCGAGCTACTACATGCTATAAGTGGCTAACAAGGATGGGAGCGAACAGACTGCTAACAAGGGGATGAGAGCTAACAGGAATGATAATGGCTAAACACAAGTTCTAAGGGGATATGGAAGGTAAACAAAGGATATGAGCTAACAAAATGCTAGGGATAAGAAACTGGCTACTAACGAGCATGAAAAAAAGGGCTAACGCAAGGGTTAAGAAAGCTAAGAGCTAAACAAGTTGCGAATAACAGCTAACACATGCAAAGGACTAATAAGTGGACTTAAAGAGGCTAAGGGCAACAAGTGATAAGGAGCCAATTAAAGGTACAATTGGTGACAAGCAAAGGATTTACAAGAGGTCAAGATTAATAAGTAAAAATAGCTTACAAAAAGCTAAGCGCTAGGGATAAGAGCTCAAAACTAATAAGGGCTAGCCAAGTGGCTACAGGAATATGAGCTACCAAACTGCTAAGGGCTAACGCGTGGGTAAGGTAATAAGAAGAGCTATGCTAACACAACTAGGGGAGGTTTTTCCTGCCACTGGCGCCCTAGGCTTGCTTCAATTCTATCTAAACTTGCAAAGTTGGCTAGACAATGCTCCGTTGGTAAAAACGCTATATAAATAAAAATCTGACTTGACTTGACGTGCTATAATGGGCATCCAGGCAGTCTCTGTGACTTGCATCTTCTAGACAGGAGTCATCTGGACGGTCTCTGTGGCGGGTATCCTCTGGTTGGACGTCCTCTGGACAGTCTCTGGGATGGTCATCCTCTGGTCGGGTGTCCTCTGGACAGTCTCTGGAATTGGTGACCTCTTGATGGGCGTCTGGACAGTCTCTGAGACTGACCTCCTCGGTGCAGGCACAGGCACGAACTTCCTTGGAACTAGCACTGGCATGGATGTCCACAAGCCAGGCTCTGGAAATGACCTCCTTGAGACTAGTACTAGCACGGACATCCTCGGAAAAGGTACTGGCACTGACGTCCTCGAAACAGGCATGGGCGTCCTTTGAACAGGAACGGGCACTGACGTCCTCGGCGCTGACCCTCCCGCTGGCATCCTCGGCGCAGGTACTGGTGCTGATGTCCATGAAACAATCACGGACGTCCTCTGAACAGGAATGGGCGCTGATGTCCTCGGCGATGGCACAGGCGCTGTCGTAATCGGCGCTGGCACGGGTGGTGACGTCCACGGCACGGACCCTATCGCTTTTGTCCTCAGCGCAGGTACTGGTGTTAACGTCCTTGGTGCTGACACGGGTGCTGACGTCTTTGCCGCGACACTGGCAATGTCATCCTCTGTGCTGACATGGGGGCTGACGTCCTAAGCGAAAGGACGGTGGTGCAGGGGTCAGCCCAGCAGCTTGGCGGTGTTAACTGCTCAGGTACGGAGTTAAGGGGTGCGGCGTGCTCAGGTACGGATGACCTCCTCTGGGCAAACTCTGGAAGTGACGTCTCCCAGACGGAACCAGAGAGTGAGATCCTCTTGACTGAACCAGAATGTGACGTCTTCTGGGCTGAACCAGGGAGAGACCTTTTCTGGACTCTGGCGAGCGGAGGATCCAACAAATGATGAACCAGCCGTGGAAGGTCCTGATGATCAAAGAACTTGGCCCCCTTTGTTGGACCAGCGAGCATGGATTCTGACGCCGAGGTAGCAACTGACAGTGGAACTAGGGAGTCAGTCTGGGCCCTAGCAGAAGGAGAACCAACGGCGGACACAATGGACTCCAAAAATTGTTCCCCGGTACCAGCTTGGGCCATAAGTCCAAACATTGGTGACCACTGTCAGGCTCTACTGGTGAGGTATGGAAACTAAAACGAAAACCTAAGCGATGGGGAGCAGGAGGGGTGGGGGTACAAACAAAAAATTCGCGGCATTGGGAAACGAACCGCTGACAAAGGTCCGGATCTCCATTGAACCTGACTGGCAGATCCGGAACAAAACTAAAACCCGCCATCTCCACAGTGGTGGATTATTCTGTAACGGTTTAGCGGCAGGAACGGATGAGATGCATGCAGGTTCTAGTTAAAACAAAGGTTTTATTCAAAAAATAAACCAAACTATGGGATAAACACATCTAAAGAAAACCTCGAGTCAAAAACCGGAAAAGATCATAAATAGTTCAAGAACAGAACAAAGGGAAAACACAGCTAACAAAAACAGACCACAAAACTAAACTAGGAAACCTGAACCAAAACAGAAACAAAGGAAACAAAGAAATGAGCCACGGAACTGACGTGGTGGACGGAGCCCCAAAATGGGTAAGCTTCCCACAAAAGGTGGAGCCGCTAAACGGGCAGGCAATTCAATGCAGACGGAACATGAAACAGGCAGGCAATACAACATAGATAGAGGAAAGCTGAAACAGGTGTAAATCCACAGAAGGACAAAACCGCAAACGGGAGTAAATCCACTGGCAGACGGGACGTGAAACAGGCAGGAAATCCCACGCGGACGGAACACGAAACAGGAAGGTAATCCAATGCGGCTGCAACCACAGAACAGGCTAGGAATACACACTGTAAGCCCGGACATGACCAATAACAATAATCCGCGCCGAATGTCTCTCAAAGCCGTGCTTATAAAGGGAGTCCCACAGCTGAAAACAATCAATAATTCGGAAGCTCCCGGATTAGTCTGCGGTAGTCACATGAACACAGTTCACCCACAGTAGGGTAGAGAGACAGGGAAAGCAAGGAGAGACCTTGGGGCATGACACATTACCTCATGCTAGTACGAATAAGCACCACCCCAAGAACACGTGAGGATCTGATGTGGTAAATCAACAAAACACAAAATCAACTTTTTTTTTAAATGTGGAAACTGGCTCTATCTAGGCTACATAAAACCCAAAGCTATACAGATCCATATTTCCTCTAAGTACATACAATGTAAGTGTTTATTCTCTTCATTCATTTGTGACTTGTCCTGACAGGATGCAACTCAATGAGATGACTGTGACATTTCAGTGTCTGAAAGTGTTTTATTATCTCAGGCATAGTGTGACACATGATGCCATTTCACTAAGATATGTAGAACCCATGAAGGACTTCACCTTAAGAGCACGTGATAAAAGAAGTGAACTTCTCACACTCTCAGTTTTTACCCAAAATTCTTTGACTCTTGATCGGGTTTTCACCTTGAGTTCGTTTTTTAGGTCAATTATTTCCATGGCAACATCATTTAGCAATACAAATGCCAGCTGAAATTTTCTCAGTAGCAAGAAAAGGTTTGATATAAAAGTTAGTGTCTTAGATCCATATTGTTTGTCCTGTTTATTATCTTAGATCAACTGTCATTTTGTTTGTTATGAGAGGCCCAGCCCTGGTCTGATTGCACTACCACAGAAATGATGGAAGATTATAATGTAAAATATAATTAAAAGAATATAGGTGGAATATTTTTTCATTCTTTCTTGCGTAATTGTTTGAATTCATGCACAGATTTTCTATCAGCTAGGGCTCAGACCATCCTATCTTGTACCCACTGCACTGTTTGATGGTGTGTTTAATAATGTTTTAATTTCATGTTGTTGTTATGTTTGAAGGGTTAACATTTTTATTCCCTTTCATTTTGATCACTTACCCTAACACTGCCTCCCCCTCCTCCTGCTGACTGAGAATGCCATGCCACCAAAACTGATGCCACACTAGTGTGGCACTTCTTCACAAGAGTTGTTTTCTTGCCATCATGCTATACAGGAAGCTTTGTGCAAAGTTTGTGAGATTGTTAGCCTCTTGGTAGCTTCCCTGATCATTATCCTCCTGGTCAGGTCATCCAGTTTGGAGGGACAGCCTAGTTTAGAAAAGGTGTTGGTGGTGCCCATACAGCTTCCACTTGACAGTTATAATGTATTATTACAACTGGAAAAGTATAGTTACCATAGTGCTTTAAAGTTTCTGAACACTGTAGAATTTTCTTTATTCATGCATATGAGCTAAAACATCATCAGAATTTCGAACATGTCCTAAAAGTAGATCAACAGAACTCGGTTAAACACATGAGATAAGAAAAATATTATACTTGGTCGTTTATTTATTGAGAAAAATGTCCCAAAATGACATACACGTGCATGGCAAAAGTATGTGAACCTTTGCTTTCAGTATCTGGTGTACCCCCTTGTGGAGCAACAAATGTAACTAAGCAATTCTTGTAACTGTTGATCAGTCCTGCACATCAGCTTGGATTCATTTGATTCCATTCCTCCATACAGAACAGCTTCAGCTCTGACATGTTGGTGGGTTTCATTACATGAACTGCTTCAACAACATTTCTATTGGATTAAGGACAGGACTTTGTGTAACTGGTTAAAGCTGTTAGTTCACATCTCTAGATGTCTGCGTGAGTTGTCTCTGGGTACTCTGGCATCTCTATCGGGGGCCTCTGAACCTCCCGAGGAACAGGACGCTCTTAGTGGAGTTGTGTCTGATGAAGAACAGAAAGGGATGGTCTGCCATGAAGCGCTCCTCTGGCATGAGGCAGCCATTATGTACTCCAATAAAAGTAGCTGCTGCTGCCTCTGTACCTTTCTCATTAACCTCCACGAAGGCTTTATGGATGGCAGACGATACAAAAAGTTCTCCATCACTGCTCATCCCTGTCAGATCTGCAGCAGAGGCCTGGAACAGAGAGCTCATGCCCATCTTACTCAGGGTGTCTTTCAATGAGTATTCCTCCTCCAGCCTGAATTTTGGTAGATATACATCAATGCCCAGATGGCAACGCATATGTCCCTGAGTCCAGTCCTTCAGCTTATCCACTGTCAGATTTGCCTCCAGCTGTTAAACATTTAATACAGACACTGTCAGCAACTGGTGGATCATTATGAATATATCGAGTATTTCAGATGTTAATTTGTCTTATATCAAAGTATATCATGACTTCTGTCTCTAGTATTATGAAACTGATCTATACAGTGTTTCATTACAAGATCAGGATTTTTTCATAGTTCTGCCCAAACTGTGGCTTGTTTTTGAGAGTAGGTTAGTGTTTCTGTGCACTCAGATCTTCTTCATTTCTGAATGGCTGTTCAAATCATGAATTGTCAAACATTTCGGAAAGAAAGCATTTCTCTTTTAGACACTTTACTGGCCACATTATTAGACACCTGTGTTGCTGTTTGTTGTACAGTCAGAAACTTTAGGTCACATTGTTCCGTAAGCTATTTGGGTTAGTTCTTCATCAGTATCTGTTTCTTACTGCAGAACTCTGATGGTTTGACATATTTATGATTTTGAAACTACACACGTTTTTCTAATGATCTATCATCACCCAAAATCAACTGATCAGAGGTGATCCATTTCAGTATTTAATTACGATATAGCTCATTAATTGAGAAATGCTGCTGGATCTTCAGCTTGTCTCTTGTATCAACTGTTCACTACAGTCCATCCTTTACACTGATGAGGAGCATTTACCTATTATCTATAACAGGTTCATAACTGATTGCTGACCTTCTGAAGTGGATCAGATCCGTCCTGAGTCTCATCAGGCAGAAGCACCAGCATGCTGAGCTCATCCTCTAAGTACGGTAACTCCAGCACCTTCAGCCTGTACTCAGGGATGTGTTTGTAGGGGAATTTCTCCTTCTGATACATCATCTGCACTGGTCTCGTCTCATTCTAATGAACAAACAAATATTAACAGACAGAAAAGTGATTATGTAGAATGAACTATGCAGAGCTCTGGACTTCAACATCATGTGAGGTTACATTATGTAACTCCCACTTGGTTTATCTTAAAAGGCATCTCCTTTGTGTCTCCAGTCTTAAAACCAGACTTCCAGCTCCCCATGAAGTAAATAGCGTTCACCAAAGCAAGTTGAGTCATTGCATTAACCATCCCTGGTTTCAGAAGATCTTTGATTTTACCTAAAACAGGACAGATATTCCATGTAAGACCTGAGTATGTTCTGATCCACATCACCTCTGCATCATGTGCTTTATGCTGTAGATCAGAGAGGAGATGTGCTGCCTAAAATGATCTCACTCTCAGTCTTCTCTTCCACCCAGAGGTTGATGAGCTTTCGTGCCTCCTCAGACGCTCCAATGAAGTCGACTGGCTGCATGTCAGCTTGGTAGAACTTCAGAGTGGAGTCCACAAACTCCTGCAGCAAAATACATATGGCCCAGAGTTTAAATGTAGTGATGAAACTTTATCTGGAAAGAGTTTGACCAGATTTTGGCCCACAATACACTTACCATTTCCATAACTAACCCACATGTGATATTAATATAAATAATGTAATATAGGGCTTGTGTCTGTAAGGTCTTGGATCTTGGTTACTAAGATGCTCAATATAAAAACAAGACATAATCACTTGAGTTACATTTATATGTGGATTCTCTCAGTCTAGCTTCATGGAAAACAGAGCAGTTTCAAATATAGCAGAAATCCCACAATGTTTAGAAGATCGTCTGTGACCATAATCAAGCTTTGGGTGACCTTCTCACCGACGCTAGGGGGCGGCGTTGGTTCAGTTAACATCTCTGGGATCCTGACAGCAACCGCAATTGCGCATGCACGTCTGTAAGGTGCGTAATTGGCAACACCTGCCAGGATAGGTATTTAAGACCGCGACAGGTGTCGCACCATTTGACGTTCTTGCTGCCTTATTGCTGCTGCGAGTTTCTAGGTGGTATGGCTTTTCGGGGCCCAGTTAGGCTTTAACGGTTGACCAATCTCGCTTTAGGATCAAAAAGCCCGAGGTAGGCCAGGGATTAGTCGCTAGAGTAGGGTTAGATATTTTCCCCGTTCGCTTCTGTAACTCCTTTTTTTCCCTTTTGATTCACCCCTTCCATCTGGAGCTAACTGCATACTGGGTCCTAAACACCCCCGTTTTTCACGGTTCGCCTTCGTTTTAATATGGCGAACCATAGCAGTTTAGAAGATCAGCTTTGACCATAATCAAGCTTTGGGCAATACAGACCGAGGGAGTTCCTGTATTACATAATGTTGACAACATCAGCTTCCCAATGAAAAAGCTATACTGATGACATCACACATGCAAATGGTTGCTTTTGGAAAAAGGCTTACAGGTAAGAAATTGAAGGACTTCCCTCCATAGAGTCTGTTGGCCAGTCTGAGGATATAGGAGCTTTTGGGGCTGTTGATCTCAGAGATGAGCGTTTTGAAATGAGTATGAACATCAGAGACTGAACTGAAGGACATGACCTGTAAAGATCAAGAGATTCATTAAACACTCAGTTCATCTATTTACTGTATGTGGCTCACACTTAATGCTGAGGCTGTAACATTTAACTTGTCCTGACTTAGACTACGTGTTAGACTGAATATTGTACCTTATCCATTTCTTCAGCAGTATTTCCGCGAGCTCCTAGGTAGATCATAGCGAGCGCGGCGCTGACGCTCAGCGGGGAGAAGAACAGGTTTGTGTCCGGGCTGCTCTCACTCACGGTCCGGTACAGATCCAGAGCGAAGGCGCTGTTAGCCTGACTCAGACTCTCCATGTTGATACACTGAGGATCTGATACACAACAGAAACAATGCACTTACCTGGTCCAGATGTTAAATCTGCATGTTATTGTATATCGGTATGACTTTCTGTAGGAACCTGTAACGGTGTGGTAGGGCAGACCCACACGCAGAGCCAGAAACGACCAACAGAGGGGGATGCCCCTTCGTTAAGATTCACACTACAGGGTGTGTATGTTCAAAGAACAAATAATCTATGTATGTATGTGTATATATATATATATATATATATATATATATATATGGAGGCACCAAACATGCAACAAGGAAGTGCGGTGGTGCTCGCGGGAATGGGAACCGTTCCAACAAACGGAGGCTGGAATCTAAACGATTCCCTAGACTCTAACTATAATTCAACTGAGAATAAGCCCCGGACAAGAGATCCGAGTGGTACCAAAAACTGGGGTGATCAGAAGAAAGGAAAAGAGCTGTCAAAAGGCTCAAATGAGAGTACGCCCAAGCTTAAACAAAACTTGTGTGAAAGCCTCTTCGTGATGAATTAGATACGCACACACATACACGCACACGCCGCGAAGGTTCACCACTCGTATCAAATTCCTACTGCCTTCCACAGCAGGTTACTTTTAGACTTTCTTTTCTTTCTTTCCTTCCTTCCTTCCTTCCTTCCTTTTAAACTAGCGTTTCCTGAACGTATTCGTCGGAAAATCGCTCCCTAGATTCAATGACCAAACCGACAGCGCTTCCGCATGAAAAGCCGCTGCAACGCACGTCTGCGTTGAGCGCTTATAAAGCGTGTGGCACAGCTGCTGTCAATGAGCGTGATCAGTTCACCGGGCGCGGGAACGCACTGAGCTCTGGGAGCGTGCGTGCAGTGCACGCGCATTTTCAGAACGGCATGCAGGCGCTCGGCGCTCCCCTGCAGTGGATGATGCTGATGTGCCTGCCGTTACAGAACCGTATCTCCAGATCACTTTCACTCTTAATACCGCAGCACATCAGTAACCTTATCTCAACAATCAGCACAAATAGTGTCCATCTAACAGATTTATCCAACAAATCAAATGTGCTCTGTAAGAGATCTGCTGATCAGCGGAATGCAGCATAGAAAAAGTAATCCAACCAAATCTAAATCCTGCAAATAACACACTAACTCTGTATCAGATGCTGCAGCAGATCAGTGTAACATAGATATCAGGATTGGGTTTCTAATACTCACCTGTGGAAACTCTTTCTGAAGAAGAGAGAAAATGCAGCAGCAGAGCAGCTGGATCATAAATACAGAAAACAGAGCAAAGGATCCGCCCCAAAAATGATGGAGGATCCAGGAATTCCACAACAAAGTTACCGGAAAGTGGCCTCACTACAACTTACTTGGAACTGAAACTAACCAGCAGTGAGTCACTTCACCTCAGGTCTGGAGGATGTATATTAAACTTGTTACTGAGATATTTCAGACTTAACATCCTGAATGAACAAAATCTCTGTTAGTCCCCTCGAGTTCGACAAAGGCTCAACTGCGTTCTTTTGGTTTCAACAGACATTTATTGTGGCTCACATGTCCTTTTTACATGCCTTGTCAGTGCCTCAAAAAACGCCGTCAGAACTCATTAACTCCAGAGGAATAAAGAGAGTTTTATACAGTTTCTTATAACACAATCCTTATGAGTAGTCTCTTGCACATGTCACGCGAAAACGCTTCAGATGCCTCCATAAGTGCCCCACTCAACCTTGTCCGGAAGCAACAAGTTGCATGCGGAACAAAAGAATAAATTCCCTTACATTTTAACGTTTACTCATCTTATACACACAAATACGTGAACCTTAATTACAAGAATTGTCTTACAGTTGTAGCTTATTTGTTAGTGCACCTTTGATCTCAAACTTAAATATATATTATTACACTTAACAGAACATTAAATTAATAATGAACCCAAAATACAGGAACTTTGCCTCTGGCGGCAGGCACACATCCCACCAAATCACTTGTGATTTCTCTTACAAAATGTGTACAAATGTGAGTGAGGTCTTTTCTTTCTGCCTCTAAAACAATGTAAACTGTCTTGTGAATAGGTCTGTCCAAGGCATGTGTTTGCTGAGTCTCTTTTCCATGGCAGTCCCCAATTGCAGAGTCAACTGGACCAACAGCTGCACTTTGTGCACACATCCATCTCTTTCACTTGGATACCACCGCTGTGACCTTAGCGAGTTCCCTCCAATCGTTTCTGGGGTGCTGGTCATCTTGTTATGATCACTATAATCATTGACCTTAGCATTTTCTCTTTGCTCCCTCTTTTTTCTCCGGGTTTTTCCTTTCCTGCCATTTCTTCTTTCTGTTTTTTTCTGTATTTTTTTTTCTTTTTTCCTTCTCTTTCTTCCTCTGTTTTTTTCTTTCTGCCAATTTCTTTCCTTTGCTTGCAGATACCAAACAAATATTCCTTCTTCCATCTGCGCCAGAACTCGCTGGCCAGATATTGAACTCTACGCCATCTCTTGCGAAGATACAGGTCCTCCCTTACAAAGTCTCCTGGAGGTGGTAATATTATGGATGACTTCATGGTCAAGAGAAGATTAGGTGTAAGTGGTTGAGGTCCAGCAGGATCGTTGAGTAGGTGTGTGGTGATGGGTCGACTGTTTACTATGGCCATCACTTCATAGAGATAGGTCCGTAATGATGAACAGTCCAATGTGCGGGATGACTGGTCTAAAATAGAGGACAACACACTTCTGATTGTACGGATTTGCCTCTCCCAGGCTCCACCCATATGACTGGCAGAAGGCGGGTTCATAACGAATTCGCAGCCAAGTTGCTTCAACCCTTCCTGGTCCATTTCCTTTACTGCTTCCAGGAACTCTCGCCTTGCCCCCACAAAGTTAGTGCCTTGGTCCGACCGCAACTGACGGACATTTCCATGTAGGGCAATGAAAGCACGGAGTGAATTAAGGAATGCATCAGTTGACAGATCATCGAGTATCTCAATATGTACTGCACGAGAACACAGGCATGTGAACAGCAGTCCATAGCGTTTGAGCTCTTTCCTTCCTTCCTTGACATAATATGGACCAAAACAATCCATCCCACAATACGTGAAGGGAGTTGTTTCCATCCTCTCACTAGGCAGGTTCGCCATCTTCTGCACTTCTGTTCCACGTCTGAACTTCCTGCATTTGACACAGTTATAAATATAGGATGACACTGCTTGACTGCATCCCAGTATCCAAATGCCATTTGCTCTTAGCTCATTTATTGTCATGCCCCGACCTTGATGTTCCACGCGCCGATGATAGTGATCGATCAGTAGCCTTGTGATGTGACTGGTCTTTGGTAAGATAGCTGGGTGCTTGATGCACGGATAAAGCGTGGCTCGCTCTAATCTACCTCCCACTCGGAGGACACCCTTGTGGTCCTGGAAGGGATTGAGTCGGTAGAGCCTACTTGTCTTGTCTTCCGTCAACTCCTTTTGGGACTGAAGCTCCTTAATCTCCTTGAAGAAGACCGATTTTTGTATGATAGCCTAATGATTCTGAGCTCAGCTTTCTTGGTTCTTTCTTCGAGAGCTTAGATGGTCAAACATTCATTGGTCCTTCTTTTGCTTTTTCTTTAAACTTCTCTGTCAATCTGTTGAGTTCTAGCAACAGCTTTTTGGAACCAATCTAAAACCAGCTGGAGAATCCCATTCACAAAACGTTCAGCCAGAGACTCCACCCTTGCCTTGCCGTCCGTGTGGTGTTACGACTAACTTTTGCGTACTTCTGGTTCCTCTGATTGAAGTTCTCCCCCCCACCTTAAACTCTAAAAACGCGCCTGCTGGGAATCTCTTCTTGCCAGGAGAAAAAGTTGGTCCCCCTAACCAGTTGAAAAGCAACACAAGGTCTTTTGGCCGTTTTAATTAAAACTTTAATCCACGAGACGCGTGGTCAGCAGGATTTTTTCCTTCCTTCTGAATGCAACAACAAAATACTTCCACTGTGTTGCCTTTAGTACTCTCGCTTGATGTTGGGTTGGACCTCGATTTGCTACAAAAAAACGTGAAAGCGGTCTTGCTTCATTGCTGATGTATCCCAAAAAAACCAACTTGCGGAATCTGTCCAGAAGCATTCTTCAATGTTTTTTCGAGTTCCAATCAATTTTCGTCTTGAGCATGTCACTTACACGTACTTGCAACAACTGCTGCAGACAGTTCCAATCTTGGTACTGTAGTCACTCTTGTGGGTGCTACTCTAGGACTTGGCGAATACAAGTGAGCAATGGATTTGTCCCAGATTACACTGATGGCCTCTTAAGTAGGTACAAACTCAACTCCATATCCTGTGGGGGACACTTGCCGTCTGCAAAAAATAGTGGAGTTCCATATTTCTGAACTGCCCTCTGAAAAATCCCTTAGGCAGGTAGCAAACGGTCGAATTCTGAGTCTCCCTGACATTTTCTTGACCTTCCTGAGGTTCTTGGAGATCTGAGGAGCCAGGACTCCCACCGTGGGTCAATTTCCACATGAGGAGTGGTGCGTGGGTGTCACCAGTCAGCTTGTCACGACACATTTGCTGCAGCATTTGCTTGCCCAAGTAAGGACAAAGAGCGCCACAAGTACGAGAGGGATCGTCGATTAGAGGCCACAATCCGACAAAACTCCTCTTCCTGGGAATATGGACGCTCATTTTTTACGGACCACGGGGCGAAAACTGAAAAATGGTTTTTTTTCTGGGAGACACACCACTTGACACCCCCAGGGGCTCTTTCAATTCTGCCTGCTCACCGAGTGCAAGGTCTTTTTTTGCCCGTATCTGCACAGTCTTCCTTTGGGGAGAGATTCCGAGTTACTGTGCTGTTGCCCCTGTTTGGAAACAAACTGTAATGACTAACAAGAGAAAAAAACAGAATTTGTAAAGAAACGATGCAGAGGAGAAGAGAAAAGAGGAGAGAGGCGGGGGAGATGTGGTATTAAAGTGCGAGATCGATGTTGGCCAGACCGGTTGCAGCTTTTTTTGCTTCGCTTCACCAGAAACGAATTGCCTCCTTTCTCTGAGTGGAAAACTGATCAGACCCATTAGTCAAACGTAAATATTCCTTTCAATTAAATGTTTTATGTTTTTGCTTGCTTCGCCAAATCGTCCTTGACCTTGTGCTTGCGATGTACTTGAGTCCGAAGTTGGCACAGGCAGGCGATGAAGCAGCCCCAAACAGGTGGACACGCATGCGGTAGACAGATGGAGTAGAGTGAAAATCACCATTGTCCCACCACAGGAAGCGAAAATAGTCTCGATCTTCCGCTCTGACTCTGAACTGATGAAACATACGTTTGATGTCGCACATCACTGCCACTTGTCCTTTTCGGAATCTGCATAAGACTCCTACCAGTGTGTTGGTTAACTCTGGCCCTGTCAACAGGTGATCGTTCAATGAGACCCCTTCATACCTTGCTGAACAATCGAACACCACTCTTATTTTCCCGGGCTTGTGGGGATGGTACACTCCATGGTGAGGTATGTACCAGGCCAGATGTGTGTCGAGTTCTTCGGGAGGTACCTTTTCTGCATCTCCACACTCTATTATTTCGTTCATAAACTTGAGGTAGTCCTTGTGATATTGTTTGTCCCTTTCAAACCTTTTCTTCAGGCATTTAAGTCGGTGTTCTGCGCAGTTCTTGCTGTTCGGTAGATATGGTCTATCCTCCTTAAATGGCAGTGGTAACTCACAATGTCCATCTTCTCTAATTTTAACTCCCTCTTCCATTATCGAAATGAAGCGCAAGTCCTCTTGAGAGAGATGAGAATCTTCCACGCTCCTTTCGTTAAAATCAGCCTCTAGCACTTTGATCACATCTGCAGGCGTGACAACTTCTTTGACCTGGGCGCGACAGATGTAACGTACTTCCTTAGATAACTGATCAAATGGTGAGCAGGGTGTCACTTCCTTGACAATAATCCTGTGACTGCATCCTATGATGTCTCCATAGTCGACACAAGGATTAACACCTCCAACTATTGTCCAGCCGAGATCTGTCCTTTGGGCGAAGGGCTCACCGTCCTTTCCTGACACAACTTCTCTAGGTACCAAGGCTTGTGAACATTATAACCTATTAGCAGACTAACATCACATTCAATCAAAGGGGCGATCTCTTCCGCGAGGTGCTCCAAGTGAGGCCATGCTCTTGCTGTCTTAGGTGTGGGAATATGGCTTAGATTGGCAGGGATGAACTCTCTTGTGTATGTACTGGGAAGGGAGATTCTCTTTGATGAGTAGAAACCTCTGATTTGTAGCCCTGAGAGCTTCTGACTTGGGACAACTGCATCTTTAGATGACAATGTGGAGAGTCTTAACTGTACATCTCTTTTCCCAGTGTCCAGACTGTCTGCCTTTTCTTGCAGAACAAATGTAGTGTCACTCTGACTATCTAGAAGGGCGTACACTAGCATCTCCTGTTCTGGGTTGCTTACTGTGGATAGCCAAACTGGAACTATTGTAGATGTGAGATTGCTCTTATCACCTTGGATCACACGATTGGAGATTGCTTCGCTCGGCATTTCTTTACATTGTTCTTTGGTGTGCTTGGGTTCCCTTGCCTCTTTCACCCCTTTCATTTCCCTTTGTTCCTTATCACGGTCCATATTCTTTCTGAACTCCTTGTCTCGTCCTTCATGTAGGCACGTAGGGTGTTTTCCACTGCAGGTGTTACAAATATTTCTCCTTTCACACTTCTTGGATAGGTGTCCAAAGCTAAGACATCCAAAACACATTCCCTTTAATCTGACAAACTTCACTCTTTCAGCTATCGCCTTTTCCATGAACCTTCGACATGTCTGAATGTTGTGATTTGACCTTTCACAGAATACACATTTGTTTGTTTCGGTCTTCTCTTCTGTGCTGCTTGCAAATACCTTTGCCCCAACACTTCGAGCTCTTAAAGATTTAACTTTCTCTGGTTCATTTGCCTTAAGCGCATGTAGCGATGTCACTGGATTGCATGCTATCTTGGCCTCTCTTGCAACAAAGTCGACAAAGTGGCTAAATGTTGGAAACGAACTATAATCCTCTTCAATCTGAATGACCTTCCTATTCCATCTTGCTGTAAGCCAATCAGGAAGCTTGCCGAGTATTCTCTGGTTTCTCTGGTTCTCACTACAGTCATTTAGAAACCTCAAGCCCTTTTTTAATACTGAGACACATTGCTGCTCTTCACAGTCCTGAGAAAAAAGTCTGAAAAAGTCTGAAAACTCTCTTAGTTCAGCAACAGTCCCTGTTCCAATTTTTGGCCCCATGATGTGAAAGCTTATCTCTAAAAGGCTTTTTGGCGATTTTATATGAATGAACTTCCATATCTTTCCTCCAGAATGTTCCAAGAAGCTGCTCTGGTATTGCCATCCTCCTTGTTCCTAAGCAGGAATAACCTTCAATTAGCCTTTTCTTGCGGGACCACCAACATACTTCCGGAGAGGTAGTAAATCTTTTCACTTACTTTCCACTTACTGGGAAAATGTCTTCCATTAGGAGGATTTTCCTTTCAATAAGCATTTGAAATGAAATCTTCCACAAATCCTTGTACTTGATAGGATCCGCCCATTGAAAAAACAGCAGGTTATGGAACTGGTAGTAGACGGCTGATGCTAATGGAATCTGGCTAAAACCTTAGCCGTACTGTTATTCCATCTTCCTTGTTTTGTAAACGTGCTCATGGGTTTGCCCAACCTTCTGGCATAGAAAATGGTGTTGTGCGCTTGGATTGAGGAAGGTGCAGGCTTAGGTTAAGGTTTGCCCTTACTGGATTTGGGTGGGTGGCCCCCCCCATGGTTGCTCATATCATGCAGAAGCTCTGATCATTTCTTCATCTCATCCGAGGTTACATTCTTGCTCATACACCTTTAGTAGTAGGATCGTGCTTTTGGCAGCATTCATTTGCTTCACAGTTTCTAAACGTTCAAGTTCTCTTTCCTTTGTTCTAATACTTTTGTTCTAATATTACTCTGTGTTTCAGGCATTCTCTGCTTACTTGTTTTGCAAGTCTTTCCTTGTTTTCTAATTCAAGCTCTTCACGTTTCTTTCTTTCACACTCCATTCTTCCATCATCATTAGAGTGGCTTCCCATTGCAGCCCGTTCTGCTGCTGCTTCTTTGTTTTTTTTGACCAACAGTCTACCTTTTTTGACTGAGTGGCTTTGAAACGTACAATCTACTGGACTGTTTGGAACTTTGGGAGGGAGGCTGCTGAAGTGAACACGGAGCGAAGCTCCCTTCACTCAAACCCACTGATCCTCCTTTCTAACATCCTTTTCATGTTCTTTCGCAGCAGTGTTTTCTTGGGCTTGATTTATAATCCTTTGGGAAACTGCATCACATGTGTCCACTCTGCGACGGGTTGTCCTCCAATCATGTTTTTGCTTGTCATAAATAAAACGGCGCAAGCTTCTTCATAGGCTTTGCTTCACTTCTTGCCCGACAATTATTTTTTGTATTTTGAACAATGGATTGGTGCAGACCTTGTTTTTTATAAACCAGGTGAGTCCCGAGTGGCCCCCTCCTTTAGCTTGTTTATGCAGCATTCCTTTCCCCAATTGTCATAAGGTTTTTAATAAAAAAAAAAGCGAGCCCCTGAATCTTGTTTACCCCTTTCTTTCAATGGCCAGCGCCTTGGGGGCCCCCCTTGTTTCAAGTTCAATTTTTTTCTCTGCCCCCTTTGCAACTTTTTTTTCTCTCCTCTCCCTCAAAGCCCTTCCTGCCTGAGACAAGCCCCTTCTGCCAACTCCACAAGCCTCAAGCCCATCGCAAGCCCTTTTGCGTTGCATGTCACTGTTCCCATGTGAAATATTTACTTTCGGCGGGCGGCCCCCCCTTATTACTTTAGTTGTTTAACTTTTTACTAAATGTCCCTTAATAATAGTACAAATGTGCTTTAAACTCAACTTACTTTAAATAACTATGGTACTACCAATACTACCTACCAACTATACTAACCCACCCCTTTACATGTTTTTTTTCGTAAACTTAATATTTTTTCTTTCCCCCAAAGATCAACCGTCAACTCAAATGAGGTATTAACAAAACAACCACCTTAAAATCAAAAATTAAGGGATCTTCTTTTTTTTACCTTTATCAAAACAAAACAGTTTCTTGACTTGAAACGCGTCCTGGGGTTTAGTGATATATTTTCCTTTCCTTTTTTTGTTTAATTTACCTTTAAAGTAACCGCAGCAGAGGGACCCTACCCATTTAACCTATACCTAACCTACACCCTAAACCCACCACCCCCTTTCACACCATGTGCATAGTTTCCCCTGGGGGGGGGGGGAAGTAAGCAGCCCTTAAAAAAATCAAAATCAACCTCTCCACATTTAACTTACCTTGTTTTTTTAAAAAATTAAATTTTTAAAAATAAAAATTAAAAAAAAATTTTAAAAACGTTGTTTACTTTTAACTTTTACTTTTTGGCAGTAGAATTAACCACACGCCTGAAAACCTCCTCCTGACACTGGGCTGCCTCCGCTTCGGGCAATCGGCGCTTTTGCATAATTCGGCTTTTTTTTTTTTGTTTTGTTTTCTTGTATTTTTCCTTTTTTTTTGTTTTTTAATTTTTTTTTTTGGTTTTTCAGTCTTTTGGTATATCCCTTTCTTTCCAGAAGAGCGAGTCCAAACCCCAGGGAGGGTCAACCGTTCTCCCACACCCAACCTAGTCCCACCGCCTTAACGAGCCCCTGCTCGTTGTCGGCTTTCTCCCACCCGGGCTGCAGCCCCTGGGCAACCGGGCTCCCCTCTCCCACTTCCTCCAGCAACGAAGCAAAGGCTGAGTTCTGACTGTTTACTTCCTTTTTATTTTGTACTTTTTTACTCCTTTCTCTCGAGTTATGTGGATCTCCTCCTGAGTCTCCTGTGTTTCTTTCCTTCTCCCCCTCGTCCGATTACTTAGAGTTCGAACAAATGCCCGTCAACATCTAAACCTACTGCGTCTTTTTTTGTTTTTTGGTTTCAAACAGCGAAGACATTTTAAATTGTGTGGCTTCACATGTTTCCTTTTTTTTTACATGCCTTTGGGTCAGTGGCCTCAAAAAACGGCACGTCAGAACTCATTGGGCCTCAATTAAACGCAGAGGAATAAAGAGAGTTTTATTTTTATACAAAAGCTTCTTATAAACCACAATTTCCTTTATGAGTAGTCTCCTAGCACATGTCCAATGGTACACGCGAAAACGCTTTCAGATGGCCTCCAAATTGCACCCCACTTCTTTACCACTCAAACAACCTTTGTGTCCGGAAGCAACACCCAAGTTGCATGGCGGGAAAATAAGAATAAATTTTCCCTTACATTTTTAACGTTTACCGCTCAATCTTATATATACTTATACGTAATACACACAAATACGTGAAACCTTATTACAAGATTGTCCCTTAACAATTTTGTTAAACTTTTTGTTGAGTGCCACAAACCCTGTTGAGTCTCAAACTTAAATATATATTATTACACTTTAACAGACTATTAATAATATTGAACCCAAAAAAAATACAAGGAACTTTTGCCTCTGCGCGGCAGCCACAATCTCCCTTCATTCTTCTTTTGTTGAGATGAGTTTCTAAATTTTAAAGAGCAATTTTAAAAACAATAAAAAAACTAAAAATTGAACAGGAATTCCCATCCTCCTTTCCTATCATCTTGTAATGATGGCTGCTCATTGGTGTAGTGATTCACCTTTACCTTTCCTCTCTGGAATGTTTGCTGACAAACAATAACAAAAAAACCCTTTTAATAAATTTCGAATTACAGTTGAATCTTCCATTAGGAAAGAAATAATCCATTTCTGTTTACATTTCATTTTCTGTCATACAGTTGAGTCCCCTGAGCCATTTTGGGACTAAAATAACTCCAAGTAAATCTAAATCAAACGTTCTGGTGAAACAACAAACAGTCCACTTAGGAAAGGCCGACACTGATTGACAATCAATTTCACATGCTGTTGTGCAAATGGAATAGACAACAGGTGGAAATTATTGGCAATTAGCAAGACACACTCAATAAAGGAGTGGTTCTGCAGGTGGGGACCACAGACCACTTCTCAGTACCTATGCTTTCTGGCTGATGTTTTGGTCACTTTTGAATGTTGGTGGTGCTTTCACACTCGTGGTAGCATGAGAAGGACTCTACAACCCACACAAGTGGCTCAAGTAGTGCAGCTCATCCATGATGGCACATCAGTGCGAGCTGTGGCAAGAAGGTTTGCTTTGTCTGGGACTGTGGTGGCCCTGGACTCTGGGCCAGAAGGTCCAGGGTTCAAATCCAACATCTGAAAAGCTGCCACTTTTGGGTCCTTGAGCAAGGCCCTTAACCCGCAATTGCTTGGACTGTAAGACTGTATCAATTGTAAGTCGCTCTGGAAAAGGGCGTCTGCTAAATGCTGTAAATGTAAATGTAAATGTCTGTCAGCGTAGTGTCCAGAGGCGCTACCAGGAGACTGGCCAGTACACCAGGAGACGTGGAGGAGGCCGTATTAGGGCAACAACCCAGCAGCAGGACCACTACCTCCGCCTTTGTGCAAGGAGGAACAGGAGGAGCACTGCCAGAGCCCTGCAAAATGACCTTCAGCAGGCCACAAATGTGCATGTGTCTGCACAAACTCCATGAGGATGGTATGAGGGCCCGACGTCCACAAATGGGGGTTGTGCTCACAGCCCAACACCGTGCAGGACGCTTGGCATTTGCCAGAGAACACCAGGATTGGCAAATTCGCCACTGGTGCCCTGTGCTCTTCACAGATGAAAGCAGGTTCACACTGAGCATGTGACACACGTGAGAGAGTCTGGAGACACCGTGGAGAGAGATCTGCTTCATGCAACATCCTTCAGCATGACCGGTTTGGCAGTGGGTCAGTAATGGTGTGGGTGGCATTTCTTTGGAGGGCCGCACAGCCCTCCATGTGCTCGCCAGAGGTAGCCTGACTGCCATTAGGCACTGAGATGAGATCCTCAGACCCCTTGTGAGACCATATGCTGGTGCGGTTGGCCCTGGGTTCCTCCTAATGCATGACAATGCTAGACCTCATGCGGCTGGAGTGTGTCAGCAGTTCCTGCAAGATGAAGGCATTGAAGCTTTGGACTGGCCCGCCTGTTCCCCAGACCTCAGTCCGATTGAGCACATCTGGGACATCATGTCTCACTCCATCCACCAACGTCATGTTGCACCACAGACTGTCCAGGAGTTGGCGGATGCTTTAGTCCAGGTCTGGGAGGAGATCCCTCAGGAGTCCATCCACCACCTCGTCAGGAGCATGCCCAGGCATTGTAGGGAGGTCATACAGGCACGTGGAGGCCACACACAATACTGAGCCTCATTTGGACTTGTTTAAGGACATTACATCAAAGTTGGATCAGCCTGTAGTGTTTTTCCACTTTAATTTTGTGTGTGACTCCAAATCCAGGCCTCCATTGGTTAATAAATTTGATTTCCATTGATAATTTTTGTGTGATTTTGTTGTCAGCACATTCAGCTTTGTACAGAACAAAGTATTCAATGACAATATTTCATTCATTCAGATCTAGCATGTGTTATTTGAGTGTTCCCTTTATTTCTTTGAGCAGTGTATATATACTATTGTCTTAAATGCGATATAGTTGTATATTCTCTAATTAATATAATCTCAATTTATCATAGCATATACAATTATATTTTATTTTAATTCTTATATTATCTTTATGTTCTCTAAGTTTTGTTTTAGCTCATTTATTTATACAATTAGACTTCTTAATTAGGTGACTTAGTGTAGTTCTTACATATAACATCAAGACTGTCCAAAGATGTTGGGTTCCTTTTTGAGTCTTGGTCCTGCCAAGGTTTCTTCCTTATAATGAGTTTTTCCTTGCAACTGTTACCCTAGGCTTGCTCAATTAGTGCTTTGGCCCTAGATAACAGACAATTAGGAAGCTGCTTTAAAACAATGCTCCACTATAAGCTTTGACTTTGACATGACATCCCATAAATGCTCTATAGGTTTAGGTCACGGTTCTTGAAGGACTATTCTCAGACGTTAGTTTTCTTCTGGCAAAGTTTTATTTCAATTATTTGAACAGGGAAATAAAAAAATGCAAAACATAAATGCATAAAAAAGGGTGTTCCATTTAAGCCCATTTAAGGCACATTACATGCTTGAAGGGTTGGGGAAGAAATATTTTGCAATAATGCTCCATACATTACAAGACAGAGCTACTTAATTTGAAAATATTTAAATAATCCTTAACGCAATAATAATTATAACACCGAAGAATGAATGAGACTTTTATTCATGTTTTCAGGGTGAATCTAATTTGATCAGGTGTCTCTCAGGTTGTAAGTTTTAGTAAAGGTTAGTACAGCTTGACTACATTTGACTACCACAGCTTTTAGGTGGAACCTTGGTCACCTCTTCTGCCTTTATTATCGAGCTTCTCAGTGGTCAAAAAGAACCATAGGACAACCAGACATGCAATACATGCTAATGCAGGCCAAACAAACACCACAGTAACACTAACAAGAGAGTGCTTGCAAGCATCTCAAGCACCCCCCCCCCCCACCATCTGACTCATATGGTATATGTGACAGTAACAAATAATGTCAACCAATATAGCCAAACAAAGTATCTCATGTACCTCTTACAAGTTAAGTTACAAGAAACTGCATAGTTACAAGAAACACCTGTGGTCATGGAAGAGAGTCCTGTGTGGGAACCACTCCCCCATTAGTTCTTCATTTTTGATAAAGTATGACACAGAATGTTTCTCAAGGCCTAGTTGACTCACCACAGACTGGAAACTCAGAGTCAAGGAGGAATCCAATTCCTAAGTATTAATCACCAGGGGCGTTCTGCCTCCAGACAGGCTGGTTCATCCTCAACAACTTCTTTTCAACTGTACACACTGGGTCATCTACAGTACACAAGAAGGAACCAGAGGGGTCGACCATGTCCCTTAATTTCTTTTGTGCACACATCACACAAGTAGAGAACCTAACATGGTACTGCTGCTCTAGAAAATCATCACTAATAGCAATAGGAGCTGTCACAAGATCAGTTTGAGTGCACGACTTACTATCTGATAGGTTAATCCATAAAATTACATAAGCGCCACTGACAGCTAACTGTGAGCTAATAGCGATAGATATAGATACACGGGCGAAGCTGCTTGCAATATCCATTCCACCATTTCCCTGCTAAGATTCACTTCTTTCCTCTGAAATCACAACAGCTGTACATGGTAGTCCTGCCACTTGCCACATCTGTAGTTCCAACTATGAGCAGATCTGCAAAACCTTATCATCAGAAAACATTCAGTGTCTTACAACAAGCTCCATCCAACTCATACAGCACAGTTTTCTTTACTTTTTTAGTGGCTGTGCACGGAATGGATATGTTGAAGATTCCGCAATTGATAACAAATCATCTTTACATCTGACATTTAAGTCATCAAGCTGCTCTAATGCCCTAACATGAGCATAAACTCTGCTAAATAAAACACAGCCATGCTAACTATACGCTAACTTTATTTGGTGGTGTGCTTAGGGTTGTTGCTATACTAGAAGGGTGTGTGTGTTAACATCTTTATTTCCTTTCATTCTGATCACTTACCCAGTCCTCACTGAAGAAAACCACCACCCACAACACAATGTTGCCATCATAATGCTTTACAGTAGCTATGGTGTATTTTGGGTGATGGCTGTGTTTTCATTTTTCCTGGATTTCAGGCCAAAGAGTTCAATCTTGTTGTCTGACTATAATCCTTTTATCACGTGGCATCAGAAGCACAAATGATGTTTCATGTGCTCCCTCTTGGCTGTGTTACCTTCTGGTTCTTCCCTTTCTCGCTGTGCTGTTAGATAGTGCTGCCGGAGTCTTATGCTACACTGGCACAAATGTGTTCTGTTTACAGACTCTGTGTTCATAACATCACTGCCTACATGTTCATGTTCCGAGTTCTTCTTCCAGGACCAGTTCCAGTCTTTATCTGTTACACACGAGGACCCCCCCACCCCCCACCCCAAAATCACTATTTTATAATGTTTATTATTTTATGTCTTGTATACTATTGTCTAGTAGTTTTAAATTCTTATATTATTATATTCTTCATTGTGCTTATTATATTTTCCTTAAATATGTTCTTTATTTAAGGTGGCATATTTAGCTTTCATGTATTTAAACTGTTATAAATTGATTATTTAGGTAAATTATTTTAATTCTTACTTATAACATCTAGGTTTTCCGTTTGGGTCTTGGTCTTCCCAAGGTTTCTTCCTCATCACATTTATGCCGTTTTTCCTTGCCTCTGTCTCTCTAGAGCTGTGCACCTAAGATCGTAAAAATAAATTTGACCTTGACTTAGTGTGGCACTCTGTCACAAGAGATTTTTCTTGCTACCATGTCATACAGGAAGCCTTGTGTAAAGTTTGTGAGATTGTTGGGCTCTTGGTAGCTTCCCTGATCAATATCCTCCTGGGTCGGTCATCCATTTTGGTGAGATGGCCCAGTTCAGGCAAGGTGTTGGTGGTGCCCATACACTTTCCACCTGACAGTTATAATGTATAAATACAACTGGAAAAAGTATATTTACAGTGGTGCTTTAAAGTTTGTGAACCCTGTAGAACTTTCTATATTTATTCATATGAGCTAAAACATCATCAGATTTTCAAACATGTCCTAAAAGTAGATCAACAGAACTCAGTTAAACACATGAGATAAAAATATTATACTTAGTTGTTTATTTATTGAGGAAAATGTCCCAAAATGACATACATGTGCATGGCAAAAGTACGTGAATCTTTGCTTTCAGTATCTGGTGTGCCCCCTTGTGGAGCAACAAATGTAACTAAGCATTTCCAGTATCTGTTGATCAGTCCTGCACATCAGCTTGGATTCATTTGATTCCATTCCTCTGTACAGAACAGCTTCAGCTCTGAGATGTTGGTGGGTTTCCTTACATGAACTGCTTCAACAACATTTCTTTTGGATTAAGGACAGGACTTGGTGCAAGTGTTTAGAGCTGTTGGTTCTCATCTCTAGATGTGTTGTCTCTGGGTACTCTGTCTATCGGGGGCCTCTGAACCTCTCGAGGAAGAGGACGCTCTTGGTGGAGTTGTGTCTGATGAAGAACAGAAAGGGACGGTTTGCCATGAAGCGCTCCTCTGGCCTGGGGCAACGATATTGTGCTCTCATAAAAGTAGCTGCTGCTGCCTCTGTACCTTTCTCATTAACCTCCACCAAGGCTTTATGGATGGCAGACGATACAAAAAGGCCTCCATCACTGCTCATCCCTGTCAGATCTGCAGCCTGGAACAAAGAGCTCATGCCCATCTTACTCAGGGTGTCTTTCAAAGAGTATTCCTCCTCCAGCCTGAATTTCGGTAAATATACATTGATGTCCAGATGGCAACGCATATGTCCCTGAGTCCAGTCCTTCAGCTTATCCACTGTCAGTTCTGCCTCCAGCTGTTAAACATTTAATACAGACACTGTCAGCAACTGGTGGATCATTATGAATATATTGAGTATTTCAGATGTTTCAGGTATTTTTCTTATGTCAAAATATCTCATGACTTCTGTCTCTAGTTCTAAGAAACTCTTCTATGCAGTGTTTCATTACATAGTTTTGGCCAAATTGTGGCTTATTTTTGAAAGTAGGTTAGTTTTTCTGTAGGTTAGTTCTTCACTTCTGAATGGCTGTTTAAATCATCAATTGTCAAACATTTACGAAAGAAAGCATTTCCCTCTTAGACACTCACTGGTCACATTATTAGACACTCATGATGGTGTTTGTTGTACATTCAGAAACTTTAGGTTAGTATCCATTTCTGACTGCAGGACTGTGGACAGATGATACCAAAATAGAACTTTTTGGTTTAAAAGAAAAGCATTCTGTTTGGAGAAAGGAGAACACTGCATTCCAGCATAAGAACCTTATCCCATCTGTGAAACATGGTGGTGGTAGTATCATGGTTTGGGCCTGTTTTTCTGCATCTGGACCAGGACAACTTGCCATAATTGATGGAACAATGAATTCCAAATAATATCAGAGAATTCTAAAGCAAAATGTCAGGACATCTGTCCATGAACTGAATCTCAGGAGAAGGTGGGTCATGCAGCAGGACACCGACCCTAAGCACACAAGCCGTTCTACCAAAGAATGGTTACAGAAAAATAAAGTTCATGTTTTGGAATGACCAAGTAGTCCTGACCTTAATCCAATGGAAATGTTGTGGAAGGACCTGAAGCGAGCAGCTAATGTGAGGAAACCCACCAACATCCCAGAGCTGAAGCTGTTCTGTACGGAGGAATGGGCTAAAATGCCTCCAAGCCGGTGTGCAGGACTGATCAACAGCTACAGGAAACGTTTAGCTGCAGTTATTGCTGCACAGGGGGGTCACAGCAGATACTGAAAGTAAAGGTTCACATACTTTTGCCACTCAATATGTAATATTGTGTCATTTTCCTCAATAAAGAAATGACCAAGTATAATATTTTTGTCTCATTTGTTTAACTGGGTTCTCTTTATCTACTTTTAGGACTTGTGTGAAAATCTGATGATGTTTTAGGTCATATTTATGCAGAAATATAGAAAATTCTAAAGGGTTCACAAACTTAAGCACCAAAGTACCTACAGTATTATCTATAAAAAGGTTCATAACCGATTGCTGACCTTCTGGAGTGGATCAGATCTGTCCCGAGTCTCATCAGGCAGAAGAACCAGCATGCTGAACTCATCCTCTAAGTACGGTAACTCCAGCACCTTCAGCTTGTACTCAGGGACGTATTTGTAGGGGAATTTCTTCTTCTGATACATCATCTGCACCGGTCTCTTCTTATTCTAATGAACATGCACAAAAATGAATAAAAATGAAGTGATTATGCAGAACGAACTATGCAGAGCTCTGGACTTTATGCAACTCCCACCTGGTTTATCTTAAAAGCCATCTCCTTGGTGTCTTCAGTCTTAAAAGCATACTTCCAGCTCCCCATGAAGTAAATAGCGTTCATCAGGGCGAGTCGAGTCATTTCATTAACCATCCCTGGTTTCAGAAGATCTTTGATTTTACCTAAAACAGGACAGATATTCCATGTAAGACCTGAGTATGTTCTGATCCACATCACCTCTGCATCATGTGCTTTATGCTGTAGATCTGAGAGGAGATGTGCTGCCTAAAATGATCTCACTGTCAGTCTTCTCTTCCACCCAGAGGTTGATGAGCTTCCGTGTCTCGTCAGACGCTCCAATGAAGTCGACTGGCTGCACGTCAGCTTGGTAGAACTTCAGAGTGGAGTCCACAAACTCCTGCAGCAAAATACACAACACAGTCAGTTCACACATTGTACAAAACAACATTACAACACCTGAACTGGGCTACCATTCATTTTTATTGGCCCACAGACTGCTTGGTATGTGGGCCAATATGAGTGACGACTTCATCCAAATCTGGCTCCCAGTACACAGCCAGAGCTGCACCTGCCTGGCCACACTTGGCCCAAAATAAACATTACCTGTGGTATGTTACATATGGCCCAGAGTTTGAATGTAGTGATGAAAGTTTATCTGGAAAGAGTTTGACCAGATTTTGGCCCACAATACACTTACCATTTCCATAACTAACCCACATGTGATATTAATATTAATAAAGTAATGTAAGGCTTGTGTCTGTAAAGTCTTGGATCTTGGTTACTAAGATGCTCAATATAAAAACAAGATATTAATAAAATCACTTTAGAGTTACATTTATATGTGGATTCTCTCAGTCTAGCTTCATGGAAAACCAGAGCAGTTTCAAATATAATAAGAATCCCACAATGTTTAGAAGATCATCTGTGACCATAATCAAGCTTTGGGTGACACAGACCGAGGGAGTTCCTGCATTACATAATGTTGATAACATCAGCTACCTTCACCATGGTAAAACTACACTAATGACATCACACATGCAAATGGAAAAAAAAAACTTACAGGTAAGAAATTGAAGGTCTTCTCTCCATAGAGTCTGTTGGCCAGTCTGAGGATATAGGAGCTTTTGGGGCTGTTGATCTCAGAGATGAGCTCTTTGAAATGAGTATGAACATCAGAGACTGAACTGAAGGACATGACCTGTAACGATCAAGAGATTCATTAAATATGAGTTCATCTATTTACTGTATGAGGCTCACACTGAATGCAGAGGCTGTAACACTGACCAGGAATATAGTGCTTGTATTCTCCTGAACTAAATACTACATGTTTAAATGGAGAACTCTGGACAGTTAGGCTGTCTGTAATCAGAACATGGGCTGCTGAAAGAAAAACTTAAATGGCAGCTTGTTGGAGCTGGGATTTTAAATCAGAACCTTCTGATTAATAGCCCAGAGCCGTAACTGCTGAGCAACCACACATTATAGATATAATTCAATAAACTGTCTTACCTTATCCATTTCTTCAGCAGTATTTCCTCGAGCTCCTAGGTAGATCATAGCGAGCGCGGCGCTGACGCTCAGCGGGGAGAAGAACAGGTTTGTGCCCGGGCTGCTCTCACTCACGGTCCGGTACAGATCCAGAGCGAAGGCGCTGTTAGCCTGACTCAGACTCTCCATGCTGATACACTGAGGATCTGATGCACAACAGAAAAAATGCACTTACCTGATCCAAGATGTTAAATCTGCATGTTATTGTATATCGGTATGACTTTCTGTAGGAACCGTATCTCCAGATCACTTTCACTCTTAATACCGCAGCGCATCAGTAACCTTATCTCAATAATAAGCACAAATAGTGTTCTTCTAACAGATTTATAAAACAAATCACGTGGATGTGCTCTGTAAGAGAGCTGCTGATCAGCGGAATGCGGGACTGTAAGAGTAAACCAACCAAATCTAAATCCTGCAAATAACACACTAACTCTGTATCAGATGCTGCAGCAGATCAGTGTAACACAGATATCAGGAGTGGGTTTCTAATACTCACGTATGGAAGCTCTTTCTGAAGAAGAGAGAAAATGCAGCAGCAGAGCAGCTGGATCATAAATACAGAAAACAGAGTAAAGGATCCGCCCCCAAAAATGATGGAGGATCCAGGAATTCCACAATAAAGTTACCGGAAAGGGGCCTCACTACGGTTTACTTGGAACTGAAACTAACCAGCAGTGAGTCACTTTACCAGAGGACCAAACCTATTAAATCGAATCACAGTGATCTTAATTAGAATGAAAGAATTCATTTCTGTTTCTCTTAATAATTAAGAATAAATTTCCCAGATAGTCTGTGGTTTGCTCCTAAAAGTAATTAAATAATAAATTATTACATAATATACAATATTTTATGTTTTATTGTATTCTTTTTATTTTAATTATTAGATTTTCTTTAAATATGTTCTCTCTCCTACTTTTCTCTCTCTCTCTTACTAAATTACTTTATTTCTTACTTATAACGTCTAGGTTGACCAAGCAGGTCGGTTCCATTTTTGAGTCTTGTTCCTCCCAAGGTTTCTTCCTCATAAGTGGCATGGAGTTTTTTCTTGCCACTGTCACCCTAGGCTTGCTGAATTTGAAATAAATCTGACTTAACTTAAAGTTTGTGAGATTGGTGGCCTCTTGGTAGCTTCCCTGATCAATATCCTCCTGGTTCGGTCATCCACCGGCCCAGTTTAGGCAAGACATTGGTGGTGCCCAAACACTTTCCTCTTGACAGTTATAATGCAGAAATACAGCTGGAAAAAGTATATTTACAGTAGTACTCAATTAAACATATGAGATAAAAATATTGGTTTTCAGTATCTGGTGTGCCCCCTTGTGGAGCAACAAATGTAACTAAGCATTTCCAGTAACTGTTGATCAGTCCTGCACATCAGCTTGGATTCATTTGATTCCATTCTTCCATACAGAACAGCTTCAGCTCTGAGATGTTGGTGGGTTTCATTACATGAACTGCTTCAACAACATTTCTTTCGGATTAAGGACAGGGCTTGGTGCGGCCCAACCAGTTATTAGGTTTAGGGGGCAATCACTTTTTCACACAGGGCCATGTAGGTTTGGATTTTTTTTCTCCCTTAATAATAAACACCTCCTAAGGTAAGACAAGGTAAGACATTTAAAAACATTTAAAAAGGTAAGGTAAGGTAAGACATTTAAAAACTGTGTTTTGTGTTTACTTGTGTTGTCTTAGACTATTATTTTGGTTCCGAAACACTTAAGTGTGACAAACATGCAAAAAAAATAGGAAATCAGAAAGGGGCAAACACTTTTTGCCCCTTTCCTCATCTCATCTCACACTGGGGTGATGTCAGTTCCTGTCGTAGCGCGCGTTGTTTGTGTGCAGCACCTAGCAGCCGGTCAAGTAATTATTCGCATTTTTTTCTTTACTAAATTTGAACTAAAATTCAAATCGAATCTAATTGTTAGTTTCACTCGCCACTTGCACTAGCCACTACCGAGTTTGGCTCACAGACAACCCACCTTGTTTATACTCGTTACAATTTATCGGCCACCTGGTCCTTACTCTGAGTTTCTCCAAGAGTTTGCAGACTTTATCTCTAAATTATATCTTAGTGCAGCATTTGATTCTGTAGATCATAATATTTTACTGGAAAGGCTAGAAAACACAGTAGGTATTAAAGGACTCGCTCTCTCCTGGTTTGAATTATATCTGAGTGATCGCTCACAATTTGTCCTTGTAAATAATTAATGCTCGGATACCACAAAAGTAAAATATGGAGTTCCCCAGGGGTCAGTGTTGGGACCTCTATTATTTACTCTTTACATTTTGCCTTTAGGGAATATTATTGATAAACATGGAATTAACTTCCACTGTTATGCAGATGACACACAGCTGTATATATCAGCCAAACCAAACAAAACCAACACACTCAGTAAGATTGAGGATTGTATTAACGACATAAAAGACTGGATGTCTTGTAACTTTCTTCTACTGAATTTAGATCAAACTGAAGTATTAGTTGTTGGTCCAAAGGCTGCAAGGGAGAAGCTGACTAAGCTAATGTTAAATACTAAGGCTTTCTCTGTCACCCCCAGCTCAGTAGTAAAAGACTTGGGCATCACAATGGACTCAGACCTCTCTTTTGATGCACATATTAGTGACATCACCAGAGTTGCTTTTTTTCAACTGCGTAATATCTCAAAAATAAGAAATATTCTTTCCGTTAATGATGCTGAAAAACTGATCCATGCATTTATAACTTCAAGGTTAGATTACTGTAATGCCCTCTTTGCAGGTTGTTCAGGTAGATCCTTTAACAAGCTCCAGGTGGTACAAAATGCAGCAGCACGAGTGCTTACTAGAACCAGGAAGTTTGACCATATTAGTCCCGTTCTATCATCTTTGCACTGGTTGCCAATTAAATTTTGTACTAATTATACAATTTTACTACTAACCAATAAAGCGCTACATGGCCTGGCGCCGCAGTATCTACAGTGGGGCAAAAAAGTATTTAGTCAGTCACTGATTGTGCAAGTTCTCCGACTTAGAAAGATGAGAGAGGTCTGTGATTTTCATCATAGCTGCACTTCAACTATGAGAGACAAAATGAGAAAAAAAATCCAGGAAATCACGTTGTAGGATTTTTAAAGAATTTAATTGTAAATCATGGTGGAAAATAAGTATTTGGTCATTCATAAACAATCAAGATTTCTGGCTCTCACAGACCTGTAGCTTCTTCTTTAAGAAGCTCTTCTGTCCTCTACTCGTTACCTGTATTAATGGCACCTGTTTGACCTCGTTATCTGTATAAAAGACATCCGTCCACAGCCTCAAAAATTCAGACTCCAAACTCAACACCAAAGAGCTGTCGAAGGACACCAGGACGAAAATTGTAGCCCTGCACCAGGCTGAGAAGAGTGAATCTACAATAGGCAAGTTGGTGTGGTGGTTGGTGTGAATAAATCAACTGTGGGAGCAATTGTAAGAGAATGGAAGACATACAAGACCATTGATAATCTTCCTCGATCTGGGGCTCCACGCAAGATCTCATCCCGTGGGGTCAAAATGATCATGAGAAAGGTGAGCAAAAATCCCAGAACTACATGGAGGGACCGGATGAATGACCTGCAGAGAGCTGGGACCAAAGTAACAAAGGTTACCATCAGTAACACACTACGCCAAGAGGGACTCAGATCCTGCAGTGCCAGGCGTGCCCCCCTGCTTAAGCCAGTACATGTCCAGGCCTGTCTGAAGTTTGCCAGAGAGCATATGGATGATCCAGAAGAGGATTGGGAGAATATCATGTGGTCAGATGAAACCAAAGTAGAACTTTTTGGTAAAAAAACTCAACTCGCCGTGTTTTGGAGTAAGACGAAGAATTCTGACTTGCGTCATACCTACTGTGAAGCATGGGGGTGGAAACATCATGCTTTGGGGCTGTTTTTGGTGCAGAGGGGACAGGACGACTGATCTGTGTTAAGGGAAGAAGAATGAACGGAGCCATGTTTCGTGAGATTTTAAGCTAAAACCTCCTTCCATCAGTGACAGCATTGAAGATGGAACGTGGCTGGGTCTTCCAGAATGACAATGATCCCAAACACACCGCTCGGGCAACAAAGGAGTGGCTCCGTAAAAAGCATTTCAAGATCCTGGAGTGGCCTAGCCAGTCTCCAGACCTCAGCTCCATAGAAAATGTGTGGAGGGAGTTGAAGGTCCGTGTTGCCCCAAAACATAACTGCTTTAGAGGAGATCTGCATGGAGGAATGGGCCAAAATACCAGCTACAGTGTGTGCCAACCTGGTGAAGACTTACAGGAAATGTTTGACCTCTGTCATTGCCAACAAAGGTTATGTTACAAACTATTGAGTTAAACCAAATTTATTGACCAAATACTTATTTTCCACCATAATTTACAATTAAATTCTTTAAAAATCCTACAATGTGATTTCCTGGATTTTTTTCTCATAGTTGAAGTGTACCTATGATGAAAATTACAGACCTCTCTCCTCTTTTTAAGTAGGGGAACTTGCACAATCAGTGGCTGACTAAATACGTTTTTGCCCCACTGTAAGTGAACTAATTCAGTACTATAAACCATCACGCTTACTTCGTTCACAAAGTGCAGGATTACTTGTAGTCCCTAGGATTAAAAAAGTCACTACAGGGGCAAGAGCGTTCTCATACATGGCCCCTCACCTTTGGAATAGCTTCCCTGTGACTGTTCGTGATTCAAACTCGCTCTTGATCTTCAAGTCCAGATTAAAAACAGACTTATTTACTCAGGCCTTTGAGTAGCCTTAAAATACAAGGAAGTTCTCTCTTTTAAGTTTGATAACTGGGGGGGGGGGGGGGGCTGTGATGTAATCCACATTGTTGACGTTGTTGACAATGTTTACTTCATATCATGCTTTTAACACATTTTTGTGTTTCTCTATTTCCGAGATGGTGCCGACGCAAAACCCTGGTCTGGGTTTTGTGTCCTGAGGATGTTGCCCATGGCTTCATTGCTGCAAGGACAACACTACCTCTCCTCACTGCCCCCATCGAGCTGAGGATGAAGCTCTTAGATTCAGTGCTGCAGCTGACAACACTGCATTTCCAACTCATCTGCTGAACGTACTGTAATCCTGTGGTGACTCTCTCTGTTCCAGTCCTCATACCGGTACTCAGTACCTATCAGAGGGTAACCTCCGGGACACACAAAACTACAGTAACTCTTCCATTTACTTCCACTTGGTCTACCTGTTCAAACTCACTCAATCATAACTTTATATGCTATAGATTTTATTATCTATTTTTATTAGTTCAAATCATCTTAGTCTATATATTATTCTATTCTAAATTTAAATAGGGTATTATCTTTACATATATTCTTTAAATATTGTATTTAACATCCAGGCTGCCCAAGGAGGATGGGTCACTATTTGAGTCTTGATCCTCCCAAGGTCTATTCCCTGTAAGGTTTGGGGAGTTTTTCCTTGCCACTGTTGCCTCTGGCTGGCTCAACTAGGGCTTTGATCTAATATATTTGTAAAGCTGCTTTGAGACAGTGCTGTGTTGTAAAAAGCGCAATATGAATAAATTTGACTTGATTTGACCTTTTCACACCACTGTATATGTAATATTTGGATTATGATTATTGCTTTGGGATTTTATCTGATCCAGAATTAATTAAGCTGGATTCTGCATGTCTACATACAGGATAAAATACAAACAAGATTGCACGGATGTTTCTTTTAGGAAATCTATTTTTATTAATGCAATCACATCAAATAATTCAATTTATTCGCTTTACATTCTTCTCTATTGGGGGCCTCTGAACCTCCCGAGGAAGAGGATGCTCTTAGTGGGGTTGTGTTGGATGAAGAACAGAAAGGGATGGTCTGCTCTGAAGTACTGTTCTTCATAGCCGCACAAATATTGAAATCGCATAAAAGTAGCTGCTACTGCCTCTGTACCTTTCTCATTAACCTCAATGAAGGCTTTATGGATGGCAGACGATACAAAAAGGCCTCCATCACTGCTCATCCCTGTCAGATCTGCAGCATTGCCCTGGAACAGAGAGCTCATGCCCATCTTACTCAGGGTGTTGTCCAATGAGTATTCCTCCTCCAGGGAGAATTTCGGTAGATGCACAACAATCTTCCTATAATGAAACATATCAGCTTGAGTCCAATCCTTCAGCTTATCCACTGTCAGTTCTCTCTCCAGCTGTTTAAACATAAATACAGACACTGTCAGTAACTGGTGGATCATTATTCATATATCGAGCATTTCAGGTGTATGATCACTTATATCTCTAGTATTGTGACAGATCTGGTGGCGCTGGTGTAAGCGGTTCACACTGACACCAACTCTCAGCTCCAGAGTTCAATTCCCAGTTTGAACTCAACAGTTGTAGATTTTGCATGTTCTCCTCAGGTCTGTCTGCATACTCCAGTTTTCTCCCACATTCCAAACATATGAGAGTTAAGGGCTCTCTAAAGATCTGTGTGTGTGTGTCATTTTTTTTTTAATTATGGCGAACCATAACAAAAAACAAACGGAAGCGTGGGAGGGCTCTCCGTATCTGAGCAAGAGACGTGTGAGGTCTCAATACACGCAAAGAACCAGCGATCGCATGGAGAAGCCGTAGCAACGATCGCAGGGCACAAACGGCGTGTAGATTGTAATGGTGTAACACCTACTACGACTGGCGAAGCTCTTAAATAGCCAGAAGTAGCAGGTGTTGCACACTGCCGCAATTAAGCTGCTTACTGACGGGCAGCCCGATAGCAGCGGCTGCCAGAGATCCTACTGAGGGAAAACCAGTCCAACGCTGCCCTCTAGCTTCGGAAAAAGTAGGACCTCTGACATAATGATTAGATTCTTAAAAGAAATGACAGCATCACAATTCAACACACCGCTTACTGATGTTTTCATTCTAATCCTCCCCTTTCCCACTACTGTGCTGATCTCAAATAGCTTAGTTCCTCCACCAACACCCAAGAAAATATTTATAAAGACTTCTATCTGCCACATTACTGGTGTTGTGTGGCTCATCGACTGACAACTTCTGGATCTTTGGCTTCTCTCTTTCATAAACTGTTGACTGCAGTCCATCTTTTACACTGATGAGGAACATTTACCTATTATCTAAAAGGTTCATAATCAGTTGCTGACCACCTGGAGTGGATCAGATCCGTCCTGAGTCTCATCAGGCAGAAGCACCAGCATGCTGAGCTCATCCTCCAAGTACGGTAACTCCAGCACCTTCAGCTTGTACTGAGGGACGTATTTGTAGGGGAATTCCTCGTTCTTACACATCTGCACCGGTCTCGTCTCATTCAAATGAACGAACACAAATATGAACAAAAATGAAGTAATATTGCAGAATGAACTATGCAGAGCTCTGGACTTTATGTAACTCCCACCTGGTTTATCTTAAAAGGCATCTCCTTGGTGTCTTCAGTTTTAAAAGCATACTTCCAGCTCCCCATGAAGTAAATAGCGTTCACCAGGGCGAGTCGAGTCATTTTATTAATCATCCCTGGTTTCAGAAGATTTTTGATTTTACCCAAAACAGGACAGATATTCCATGTAAGACCTGAGTATGTTCTGATCCACATCACCTCTGCATCATGTGCTTTATGCTGTAGATCTGAGAGGAGATGTGCTGCCTAAAATGATCTCACTCTCAGTCTTTTCTTCCACCCAGAGGTTGATGAGCTTCCGTGTCTCCTCAGACGCTCCAACAAAGTCAACTGGCTGCATGTCAGCTTGATAGAACTTCAGAGTGGAGTCCACAAACTCCTGCAGCAAAAAACATACCAGAATATAAAAACAACATTACAACACATGACTAAAAGCTCTCAGAGCTTGTATGAATATAGTAATATAAGACTGTCCATTTTCCATTAGTGAGATCTTTTTCTTGGTTATTCAGATGATTAACCAAGATTCGGATTCTCAATCTGCTGAGGTACACATAGGTGGAAAAGCAGTGACCCACCATTACCATCACTGCAGTGACCTGGGTACATGCCTTCCGTCCAAGTCATGAGTGACGTTCAGGCACAGTTAACTGCGTCTGAGGGAGGCAAGCAAACTTCTCTCCACAAAATGACACCCAAGACCAACAATTGAACATGGGTATTACACCAAAAGTCCTGCAGTCCATCACGTTTCTGCTATGCTCAAATTTAATTTCACCAGAGGCAGGTTATGAGCCAGTGTGGCTCACATTTAGCACTAAGACATTTTTCATTAGGGAAACAATGTCTGAACAATGAGTCTCAGTTCTTCTCAGGCTGGGTCATTAGCTGCAGACAAAAAGAGTTCCTGCATTACAAAATGCTAATAATTTCAGCTTCACTGATGACATCACATATGCACATGTTTACTTTTGGGAAAAGACTTACAGGTAAGAAATTGAAGGTCTTCTCTCCATAGAGTCTGTTGGCCAGTCTGAGGATGTAGGAGCTTTTGGGGCTGTTGATCTCCAAGATGAGCTCTCTGAACTGAGTATGAACATCAGAGACTGAGCTGAAGGACAAGACCTGTAAAGATCAAGAGATTCATTAAGCAGTTGTTATTACCCATTTGTGGATCATTTATATGGACCTTAGCGCCACATCGCTCTGCTTGTTCAGTTGTGTGTATCTCTCTGCTAATAAAACTACGTTTACTGTAACGCTCAGGTAGTGAAGTTGGAGACAAACGCTAAACTGGCGTTATAGTAAACGTAGTTTTATTAGCAGAGAGATACACACAACTGAAACAAGCAGAGCGATGTGGCGCTAAGGTCCGAGTAACGAATCACAAGGCATAGCAGTGAGTGAATTAAGTGGTCGAGTATATATAGTGACGCGGTAATGAGCGTCAGGTGAGCAATCAGTACTCCGGTGATTGCGAGCGTTGAGGAATGCGGGTGCGATCTGTCAAGCCAGCCTCACGTGACCGTGAGCGGTGAGGAATGCGGGTGCGATCTGTCAAGCCATCCTCACGTGCTCTTGAATGTTGAGAAATGTGGGTGCGGTCCGCCGAGCCTGCTGCGAGCGTGACAATTACTCATTCTGCTATCCCAACCTTAGAGGATATAAGAGAATTTAGGGTCAGAATTTGTCCACAGTGTTTCCACTGCCACTATAAATGTACTGAAAATTGAGCTCTGTCAGTTGGATGGAGCTTTTTATAGGACACTGGTTGTTTCTAAGGATCTGGTTTGCAGATCTGGTTATAGTAAGAGGTTTGGCAAGTTCAGAGAACTACCACATACTGCTGCTGTGTTTTATGATGAAAGACATAAATCCTAGCAGGAAAATGGCCTTATAGAACTCATTATTGTATATCTGTATGACTTTCTGTAGGAACCGTATCAGATCACTTTCACTCTTAATACCGCAGCGCATCAGTGACTTTATCTCAACAATAAGCACAAATAGTGTCCATCTAACAGATTTATCCAACAAATTGAGTGGATGTGCTCTGTAATCTGCAAATAACACACTAACGGCGTATCAGATCCTAGTGATATCAGGATTGTGTTTCTAATACTCACGTATGGAAGCTCTGTCTGATGAAGAGAGGAACTGCTGCAGGAGCAGAGCAGCTGGTTCATAAATACAGAAAAACAGAGCACAGGATCCGCCCAAAACCACCGCAGGGTGATGGAGGATCGTGGAATTCCACAAGGTTTACTGGAACTAAAACTGAACTGAACTGAAACTAAACAACAGTGAATCACTTCACCTAATTAGATTGAGGTCTGCAAGATAATCATTAAACATGCTATTGAGATATGTAAGACTTAACATCCTGAAACCATGAACAAAAATGTCCTTTATCCTTCTTTGTTAAAATGAGTTCTGTTTAAAGTGAGTAAAATGAGTTTGTTAAAATGAGTTATTATACTTAAAGATAAACCTAAAATTAAGGAATTCTGTCTTGTAATGCTGCAAGTGTTACTGATTCACTTTACTTTTTCCGAATCTGCTCTTGATAACACTAAACCCTTTCATCTGAATAACAGTGGTGTTATTGAGAAAGCAGCTATCTTGTTTTCTTCTTAATTTATTTTTTCTACTGACAATTAAGAATACATTTGTGAGGTTTGGGCAGACTAGGCTCTGCAATGGATCTATATCTGCAACTTGTTCCGCCGGCTGAGGGGTTTGGAGACACACGCAGGGAATAGATCAGAATGAAGATGATGTTTATTACAAAACAGATAAAAACAATGGAACACTGCAAACATGGATGGCAAAAAGACGAGACGAGGCAAAGAAAACAGAAACAAAGAATTATGGCAAGACAAGGTAGGTACTCGATGAACAACAGCTTGGAATAACAACAGGTGACATAATTGAAAAGGTAGAAGCGAGAGAGGGGTAGAAACAAGGTAAGGACCACGAGACTCAGCGAAGAAAGTGAGAAGCAAGAGGGTATAAATAGAGGAAGGAAAAGACTAGAAAATGAGTGACAGGTGCAGGTGATCAAAGTTGGGAGAGAGAGAAAGCGGTAGTCAAGTCAAGTCAAGTCAGATCTATTTATATAGCGCTTTTTACAATGGAGCATTGTCTCAAAGCAACTTTACAAGTTTAGATTATCTCCTAATAACTATGTCCAATCCCAAATTGAGCAAGCCTAGGGCGACAGTGGCAAGGAAAAACTCCCTGAGTGTTATAGGAAGAAACCTTGGGAGGACCAAGACTCAAAAAGGGACCCAACCTCCTTGGGCGGTGTAGATGATAAATCTAAGAACGAAACTAAAGTTTTGGAGTCAAGGTTTGAATAAAATGTGAAGTATGCACATCGGCATTAAGTGGCCCGGGTATGGTGGGGCTGGAGCTGATGACGGAAGCAGCTTGAGTGAAGCTGCAGCGGATGAACATCATGTGTGGGGCTGGAACTGGTACCGGAACACAGCTCGAGAAGGTAGAAGGTGGGCGTGGTGCGCAGGTGTGACAGTCCCCCCCCACTGAGTCCAAGACGGAGCTAGGACTCCAATGATGGCCCCACGGAGTCTCTGGGAGGTCTGGCGGTTTCCTCTATGGGCAACAGCTAGGAGGATTCTGGACGGCACCGACCCAATGGCAAATCGGGCAGACGCACCTGACACGGTGAGTGGTGGGAGGCCGGAAGGAGCGTAAGGGTCAGGCTCGAAAATGGCTGACCTCGAGACATGAACCAGGATGGATGACCTCTGGGCAGGCATGGTTGAACGGGCGACCTCAGGACAGGTGCTGGAATGGAAGACCTCTGGTATGATACAGAAATGGAAGACCTTGGTACCGGTACTGGGATGGCCAGCTTAGGGACAGGTACTGGGACGAACGGCTCAGGGACAGGTATGGAAGACCTCAGAATAGGCACTGGAATGGATGACTTTGGTACCGGCACTGGAACGGATGGCTTCGGCCAAGGTATGGAAGGCTTTGTTACTGGCACAGGAATGGATGGCTTAGGCACAGGTACGGAGGACCTCGGAACAGGCACTGGCATGGATGGCTTTGGTACAGCCACAGGAACGGATGACCTCAGCACAAGGACTGGGACAGACAACCCCTACACAGTCATGGATGAACTGGGCACTGGAAAGGACGACCTCGTCACTGGCACTGGAACGGACGACCTTGGAACAGGCGCTGGGGAGGGCGACCTCGGCACAGGCACTTGGACAGACCACCTTGGCGCAGGCCCTGGGACAGGCAACCTTGGTGCAGGCACTGGGACAGATGACCTTGGCGCAGGCACTGGAATGGGAGACCTCAGGACAGTCTCCAAGATAGACGACCTCTGGGCAGTCACAGTCATAGGCGACCTCTGAATGGTCTCGTGCATGGATGACCTCTGGACGGTCACAAGCTTAGACGACCTCTGGAAGGTCTCGAGCATAGGTGACCTCTGGAAGGTCTAGGTCATAGATGACCTTGGAAGGGTCTCGGGCATAGATGACCTTGGAATGGTCTCAGACATAGAAAAACTGTGGAATGTCTCTGACGTAGACAACCTCTGGAAGGTCTCAGAAATGGACGAGCCCTGGATGGACTCCGGGATGGGCGACCAGTGGACGGACTCAGGGATGGGCGAACCCTGGACGGACTCAGGGATGGGTGACCCCCGGACGGACTCAAGGACGGGTGACCCCTGGACGGACTCAGGGACGGGCGACCCCTGGACGGACTCAGGGACAGGCGACCCTAAACCAGATTCCGGTACCGCAAACCAGAGGTTAGGGTTAGGCCTAACAATAACTGGAACCAAGCCGGGGCCCTGTCTGAAAGCTGGTGAGCTGAGTCCTCGGCATACACACGCTAAACAGTGGAGCCTCTGGGATGTTGGGCTCACTAATGTCAGGGCCGGTTTCACACCCCCTATACCTCTCGCTCACTCATCCCTTAGCTCTATAGTTGAGCAGCTAACGACACCTAGCTCCATACCTGAGCACGCTGTGCCCGTAGCCTCCGTACATGAGCATTTTGCGCTGCCTAGCTCCATACTTGAGCACGCCGTGCCCGTAAGTTTGAGATCTGACTGTTTGAGGCTGTGGACAGGTTTCTGTTATACAGATAACGAGGTCCAACAGGTGCCATTAACACAGGTAACGAGTGGAGGATAGAAGATCTTCTTAAAGAAGAAGTTACAGGTCTATAAGAGCCAGAAATCTTGCTTGTTTGTGGGTGACCAAATAATTATTTTCCACCATGATTTACAATTACATTCTTTAAAAATCCTGCAATATGATTTCCTGGATTTTTTTTTCTCATTTTGTCTCTGATAGTTGAAGTGTACCTATGATGAAAATCACAGACCTCGCTCATCTTTCTAAGTCGGAGAACTTGCACAATCGGTGACTGAATAAATACTTTTTGGACTTTGGACTGTTTCTGTCCAAAGTCTTAGAAAAAGCTGCCTATCAGCAGCTCTGCAGTTACCTCCAAAGGAATGGACATTTATGAAACATTTCAGTCTGGCTTCAGGCCCCATCATAGTACTGAAACAGCATTAATTAGGGTAACTAAATGACTTGTTAAATGTCCTCAGATAAGGGATGTGTTTCTTTTCTTGTTCTTGTTTCTAGGCTAAAGACATACTTATTTACGCAGGCTTTTGACTAGATTTAGACCAGGTTGCATGGTTTGGGTTGCTGGGGCCGGAGTCTGGAGTCATGTCTGGCCTGCCTGCCTTGTCCGCTAGCCGGGAGTGTCGAGTGGGCGGTCTGGCTGACTAGGCTTCGGTCCTCGTGCTCCTGACCTCATGCATCCTTGCCTTAGAATAAGGGCAGAGCTGGGGGTTTCATAGTCAAAGAGTCTTATGGTGATCAGAGACGTTGGGTTGCTGTCCCTTCTGCCGCCTCGTGGAGTTTGCCAATGTCTCATGTGATCCCTCTTGGCTGTGTTTCCTACCAGTTCTCGTCTTTCTAGCTTTATTAGCTATGCTGCTATAGCTAATGCTGCCGGGGTCTCATGCTACACTTGGCATCAGTGATTTGACATGGCATCAGTGATTGTTAATAAAAACACTGTGGCTCTTAATCAATAACTAATTACATTTTCTGTTTTCTCTCCGAGCTGTGTTCCGGCATTTTTTCCGGCCCCACACATGATGTACATCTGATGGAGCTCCACTGTGCATAATTCACATTTTATTCGACCATGGACTCCATGACTTTAGTTTCGCCTCTTCGATTTATTCATCATACCCGGGCACTTAATGTCGATGTGGAATATCTTCACATTTTATTCGATCCATGACTCCATGACTGTAGTTTCACTCTTAGATTTATCATCATACCCGGGCCACTTAATGCCGATGTGCATACTTCACATTCTATTCAAACTTTGACTCCATGACTTTAGTTCGCTCTAGATTTATCATCTACGCCGCCCAAGGAGGTTTTTTTTGGGTTGGGGTCCTTTTTGAGTCTTGGTCCTCCCAAGGTTTCTTCCTAGAACTAGGGAGTTTTCCTTGCCACTGTCGCCCTAGGCTTGCTCAATTTGATATTGGACGTAGTTATTAGGAGAATAATCTAAACTTGTAAAGTTTTAAAGGTTGCTTTGAGACAATGCTCCATTGTAAAAGCGCTATATAAATTAATCATGACTTGACTTGTTCTGTTAGATTTAAGGCAGCATTTGACACTATAGATCATGATGTTTTACTAAACAGACTAGAAAATACTGTAGGTATTAAGGGATCAGCACTTTCTTGGTTTAAATCCTACTTAACTGACCGGTACCAGTTTGTTCATATAAATAATCTAAGGTCTAAGCTCTCAAAAGTGAAGTATGGCGTGCCTCAGGGTCCTGCTTGGTCCGCTTTTATTCTCTCTGTACATGCTACCACTAGGCTCAGTTATTCGTAAACATGGCATTAGTTTCCACTGCTATGCAGATGATACACAGCTGTACATATCAGCCAAACCTAATGACAGCCTTACAATCAACAAAATTAAGGACTGTGTAAAGGAAATAAAAGATTGTATGTTATTAAATTTTCTCTTACTTAACTCAGACAAAATGGAGGTTCTATTAGTGGGACCCAAGGCTGTGAGAGACAGGTTGGCTACATCTATCCTAAATGTAGATGGCTGTCCAGTATTGACCAGTTAATCTGTAAAAAAAATTAGGAGTCACATTTGATTCAGATCTCTCCTTTAATGCGCACATTAGCAGCATCACTCGAATTGCTTTCATTCAATTATGTAATATCGCTAAACTTAGAAATATCCTCTCTTTTAATGATGCAGAGAAACTGGTTCATGCGTTTATAACCTCAAGGTTGGATTACTGTAACGCCTTATTTACTGGATGCTCTAATAAATCTATAAATAAACTTCAGTTAGTTCAAAACGCAGCTGCCCGAGTGCTACTCGAACTAGAAAATTTGACACATCACTCCTGTTCTATCATCACTGCACTGGTTACCAGTCAAATTCCGCATTGATTACAAAATACTTCTTATAACTTATAAAGCTCTACATGGCCTGGCCCCACATTATCTGAGTGAAGTCTTACAGTCTTACAATCCAGCTCCTCTACTTTGTTCACAGGGTTCCTAGAATTAAAAAAGTCACAGCAGGGGGAAAGGCTTTCTTATACATGGCCCCCAAACTATGGAATAAACTTCCCACTTTCATTTGAGACTCAGACACTCTCCAAAATTTTAAGTCTAGGATAAAGACATACTTATTTACGCATGCTTTTGATTAGATTTAGACCAGGATGCATGGCTTGAGTCACTGGGGCCGGAGTCCGGAGTCATGTCTGGCAACTCTGAATCGTCCGTTAGCCAGGAGTGTCGGGTGGGCGCTCTGGCTGAACTGGGCTTCGGTCCTCTTGATCTTGACTCGTGCATCCTTGCCTTAGACTAAGGGCAGAGCTGGGGGTTCATAGTCAAAGAGCCTTATGGTGATCAGCGATGTTGGGTTGCTGTCTTCATCTGCCGCTCGTGGGGTTGTCGATGTCTCATGTGATCCCTCTTGGCTGTGGTTTTCCTACCAGTTCCTCCTCTTTCTACTATGCTGCTATAAGCTAATGCTTGCCGGTGGGCTCATGCTACACTTGGCATCAGTGATGTTAATAGACACTGGTTCTTTTAATCAATAACTAATTACATTTTCTGTTTTCTCTCCGAGGTGTACCAGTTCCTGTACCAGTTCCAGCCCCACACATGATGTTCATCTGCTGCAGCTTCACTCAAGCTGCTTCTGTCATCAGCTCCAGCCCCACCTAATCAGCTCCAACCCCATCATACCCAGGCCACTTAATGCCGATGTGCATATTTCACATTTTATTTGAAGCATGACTCCATGACTTTAGTTTCATTCTTAGATTTATCATCTACGCCGCCCAAGGAGGTTGGGTCCCTTTTTGAGTCTTGGTTCTCCCAAGGTTTCTTCCTCATAACACTTAGGGAGTTTTTCCTTGGCACTGTCGACTTAGGCTTGCTCAGTTTGGGATTGGACGTAGATATTAGGAGATAATCTAAACTTGTAAAATTGTTTTGAGACAATGCTCCATTGTAAAAAGCGCTATATAAATAGATCTGACTTGACTTGACTTGACTTTTTTGCCCCACTGTATGACACGTCTTACTTACTGATGTGTTTGGTCGACACAGCCACCGTAACCGAATGCATGATGAGCCCCCAAATTCTGTTATATCCCAGTTTAGGGTCAAAGGAAAAGGGAGAGAGAGGAAGGAGAGTGGAACAATTAAAATAACATAATGATCTGAGACATACACAACATTAGTGTCCTGATAAATGATTAATGACTTAATGCAACCACTCTCAGTAGGCGCATCAAGGCCTAGAAGTAACACAAGCCACATTAAACCCGATCCTAGATGCAGAAGTTTCAAAAGCATCACTAATAAGCACAGCAGAAGGCCAAAAGCACACGGATGGGAGCCGCAGAAAACTCCAGACAAATAACGTCTGCGTCATAAGCAAAATACAAGCTTTTAATGTGAATCATGAGCATTAATGAGCTTTATAAACGTTAAACAAGCACTAAACAAGCACATCCAATATGCATATGCGATCAGAAGAGAGGGTCCAAAGCGAGGATTAAGGCGAGCATCAAAGCAAGCCAGCATCCACGATGAGAATCAAGGCAGCAAGGAGCACAAGCATAAAGCCCAGAATAAATCGAACCACTGCTCTCACATGCTGGCTTAGGATAGTGGAACAATAGCACAGAAAAATAGCAATATAAATGATCCAATAACAACTGCTTAATGAATCTCTTGATCTTTACAGGTCATGTCCTTCAGTTCAGTCTCTGATGTTCATACTTATTTCAAAGAGCTCATCTCTGAGATCAACAGCCCCAAAAGCTCCTACATCCTCAGACTGGCCAACCGACTATATGGACTGAAGACCTTTAATTTCTTACCTGTAAGTCTTTTTCCATGTCTTGATCACAGGTAACTGATGTTATTAACAGGGTGGAATCAGAAACCCTGAGGAGGATTAATACTCTGACATTGGTCGGGCATTGTTTCCCTAAGGAAAGGTGTCTTGGTGCTAAATATGAGCTAACCTGCCTCTGGTGAAATTAAATGTGAGCATAGCAGGCATGTGATGCATTGTGGGAATTTGTGGGATTTTGTGTAATGGTTGCTTCCATTGTTGTGGCCAGAGGTTGGTTTACTGGCACCATTGTCAAGTTCAGATTTATATGCCAAAACTCATTCCATCAGAGAAACAACCCATGACCGAGTGTCATCACTCTTCAGAGTATATAACAAGGGGAATGATCCTCTAACCTGCTTCCTTTCCCTCAGATGCAGTTAACTGTGCCTGAATGTCACTCCTAACTTGGCGGGAATGCACTTACTCAGGTCACTACATTAGTGGGTATGAGACTGCCCAAGTGCAGTTCAGCAGATTCTGAGTATCCTAACAACCAAGAACAAAGATCTCACTAATGGAAAATCACCAGTCTTATATTACTATATTCATACAAGAGAAGACTGAGAGTGAGATCATTTTAGGCAGCACATCTCCTCTCAGATCTACAGCATAAAGCACATGATGCGGAGGTGATGTGAATCAGAACATACTCAGGTCTTACATGGAATATCTGTCCTGATTTAGGTAAAATCAAAGATCTTCTAAAACCAAGGATGATTAATGAAATGACTCGACTCGCCCTGGTGAACGCTATTTACTTCATGGGGAGCTGGAAGGATGCTTTTAAAACTGAAAACACCAAGGAGATGCCTTTTAAGATAAACCAGGTGGGAGTTACATAAAGTTCAGAGCTCTGATCCACTCCAGAAGGTCAGCAACTGATTATGAACCTGATTATGATAGTGTGTTATGCTGGTTTTACTGCACTGTGTTTTTAACACAGCAAAGGGTCACTGGCCACATCATTAGAAAAACTTGTAAATGATGGGGTCCTGTGGTCAGAAACAAACATTGATAAAATTGTTTATGACACAAAATTACAGGAAGCTCTTAGCTGTACATCTACAAGCTGTACCAACACGGTCATTATGTGGCCAGTAAGAGTCTATGAGAGAAATGCTTACTTTGTAAGTGACTGATGAATGATTATTTAAACAGGCAATAAAAAGGGAAGAATAGAAAACAAGTTACTGTTCGGACCTAACCTGCAGTTCTTTCATATGGAAAGTTTGATTCATTCATTTTTATTCCTGCTTTATCCAGTTCAAGCTGACAGGGAGCAGAGACCTAGCTTATAGTGAAGCGCTCAGCACATGAACCAACCCTAGACAGGGTGGCAGTCCATCACAGGGCACACAGATCTTTAGAGAGCCTTTATGCATGTGTTTGGAATGTGGGAGGAAACTGGAGTACCCAGGCAGACCTGAGGAGAACATGCAAAATCCACAAAGGCTGGATCAAACTGGGAATCGAACTAGCAATCTCTGGAGCTGTGAGGTGTCAGTGCTAACTGCTTACACCAGCGCCACCAGATCTGTCACACAATACTAGAGATACAAGTGATATCATACATCTGAAATACTCGATATATGAATAATGATCCACCAGTTACTGACAGTGTCTGTATTTATGTTTAACAGCTGGAGAGAGAACTGACAGTGGATAAGCTGAAGGATTGGACTCAGGGAGCTATGCACCATCATAAGAAGATTGTTGTGCATCTACCTAAATTCATGCTGGAGGAGGAATACTCTTTGATGGGCATGAGCTCTCTGTTCCAGGCTGCAGATCTAACAGGGATGAGCAGTGATGGAGGCCTTTTTGTATCGTCTGCCATCCATAAAGCCTTCGTGGAGGTTAATGAGAAAGGTACAGAGGCAGCAGCAGCTACTTTTACTTTCTGAATTATTGTGCTACGTTCCAGATCAGCACTTCATGGCAGACCATCCCTTTCTATTCTTCATC
>JAJAGP010001921.1:0-97500 GCA_025084515.1 Ancistrus triradiatus
TCATTTTTCTGTTGGGGTGCCCAAATTTATGCACCTGCCTAATTTTGTTTGAATAATTACTGCACACTTTCTGTAAATCCTATAAACTTCATTTCACTTCTCAAATATCACTGTGTTCATCTGCTATATGATATATTTAACTCAAGTTGCTGATCTGAACAACCAATGATTTATAAACTAAAATCATGAAAATGATCAGTGGTGCCCAAACTTTTTCATACGACTGCAAGGTTCTTATGCTGGAATGCAGTGTTTCTCTTTCTCCAAACATAACGGTTTATTTTAAACCAAAAAGTTCTATTTTGGTCTCATTCATCCACTAAACATTCTTCCAATAGACTTCTGCTTTGTCCATGTGATCTTTGTCCACATGACCAGCAGTAATGTTCTTTTTGGAGAGCAATGGCTTTCTCCTTGCAACCCTGCCATGCACACTATTGTTGTTCAGTGTTCTTCTGATGGTGGGCTCATGAACATTCACATTAGCCAATGTGGGAGAGGCCTTCAGTTGCTTAGAAGTTACTCTGGTGTCCTTTGTGACCTCACCAACTATTAGACGCCTTGCTCTTGGAGTGATCTTCGTTGGTCGACCACTCCTGGAGAAGATAACAATAGTCTTTCCTCCAACAATAGAATTTCCTCCATTTATACACAGTCTGTCTGACTGTGGACTGGTGGAGTTCAGACTCTTTAGAGATGGTTTTGTAACCTTTTCCAGCCTGATGAGCATTAACAACTCTTTTTCTGTGGTCCTCAGAAATCTCCTTTGTTCATGCCATGATACACTTCCACAAACGTGTGTTATGAAGAGCAGACTTTGATAGATCCCTGTTCTTTAACTCTAATTTCACATTCAAATTAATTGCTAATCCTAGAGGTTCACATACGTTTGCCACTCACTAATATGTAATATTGGATCATTTTCCTCAAGAAATAAATGACCAAGTATAATATTTTTGTCTCATTTGTTTAACTGGGTTCTCTTGATCTACTTTTACGACTTGTGTGAAAATCTGATGATGTTTTAGGTCATATATATGCAGAAATATAGAACATCCTAAAAAGTTCACAAACGTTCAAGCACCACTGTATGTAACTAGAAGATAAAACCTTATAAAGTATCTTTTTTCAGCTTGAAATTTGATGACTTTTTAATATGAATATTTTTTAAATAATGTTAATATTATTACATATTATGAAATATTGCTGTTTTACATGTTTAGATGAAAGATGTGCATCACTAAGGTACAAAGATTGTCTCTAATGTCATGTTTCACCCAGCAGTTATAAAATCCACACCACACAACACCAAAACCCATACACCCACCCACACGCACCCAAAGGACTCTCATTTATTTAAAAAAAAAGCTCATGTCTCAGTATTTCTTTTATTCATGATGACTGGCAATAGTCTTTAACAAGGTTGGTTATCTGTCTGTCAGTATACAGACTGTGTAATAAAGAACGGACGTGAATAGTTTTTTTTTTTGTTTGACTTTCACAAGGATGCAACTTCAATTCAAATCAGCCCTCAGATAGACAGCTGAAGCTGGGCAGGAAGTTTACCTTCCAGCGTGACAACAACCTTAAACTCACTACCAATACAACAACACATTGGCTTAAGGATAGGAATGTGACTGTCCTTGAAAGTCCAAGTTCTGACCTGAATCAACTGTGTGGATAAATTTCAAGAGAGCAGTCACCATCAAATTTAATTTAACTCAAACAATCCTGCAAGGACAAATGTGCAAATATTCCCCAATCTAGGTGTGCAAAGCTGGGAGAGGCATATCTAAACAGACTGATGGCTGTAATTAAAGCAAAATGTGGCTCTGTGAAGTATTAAATCAGAGGGCAGATCACTTTTCCAAACCTGTTATTCTAGTATTTCATTTTTTATTAATTTTCAGAACTGTTGCCTGTTTTTATGCTGTACAGGAAAAAAAAAAACGTTTAAAACCCATTAAAATATTTGAATCTGTTTTGATTTCAGGCTGGAAGACAAAAAGTGACTATTTCAGAGGTGTAGGATGATTTTCTACAAGTACTGTATTTCCCTAAACAACCTCCCTCAAGAATTGACACGCGGCACTCGAACCAGAAACCTGAGACTGAGCACCAAGCGACAAGTGAGCATGCGTTTTATGTTGATTACCAATTTAATTGCCTTTGTTTCCCTCTGGCTACTGGAGCTGTGCTCAACAACTCATTACAACTACAACTGACACTCACTTTTGTTTGAGTTGAAATACATACATTTCCAAATCAGAAAAAGTTGTGACGGTATAAAGAAATTGCTCATCTTCCCATATTTCTTTGAGGAACAGTGTTTTTAAACATTTGAATAATTTTCTCATGCATTTGTTAACAAACTGGAGATCCTCTGCCCATCTTTGCTCCTCAAAGACTCGCAGGAATGGATGTTTATTAATAAATGAAATGAAGATTACCAGACAAAACATGAGATATCCTGGGTTCACACTGTCTGCACTGTCAAGGTAAATGTAAGGAACACCGCATGTTATTTGCATTTGCATTTTCATGTATTGTCATCTATTTTATGGCTATTCCAAAAGCTAGCCATATGGCAGAATGTGTACAGACATAAGCGTGTAATTAAGAAGGCAGGGGTGTTTTAGGGGACACATCTTGTCACAAGGGTAAACATCAGAGAACACTACTTCTACTAAAAGTGGTTTTGTGTATCTACTTGGTCTGATGTCATATCTAGTCTGGAAATGACAAGTTACTGCAGATTTGCAGGGTTTATTGCAGATTTGCCATTTTATTCATAGGTATTTTAAATACAAAAAATGGAACATATGTTTTTGTAAACACTTTCTTCTAGTTTTCAGAATTATACATATATACTTAGTAGAGGACAGCATTATGTGTCTAGTTATGCTGTTGCTAATATCCTGTACTAAGCTACCTTACAGTGTAGCAAACAATAGCCATCATGGCAATTTGGGGCGACTTGTCTGAGTGATTTTGGGGCATGTTGTCAGATGATGAAGAAGATTGCCAATGCCTTTTTGCAGAGAGACATTCTTGGACAGATGTCCAAATGAGACTTGGGTCCATCGTGTAACGAGCAAAAACAGTGAGCTGATGAAGAGTGAACCCCAGGCCAGGCAATTTTTGTATGCCAGGACTGTGATTCTGGAAATAATTTTCAAGTTGTTGTGACTGTTTTAGTGAGCCCTAACATGCTCTAGGACTTACCCAACTATTGATGATTCATCGACTTCAATGATTAATATATATATCAGTTTGAATTGGAAGTAAAGATAATAATAACAATAATAATCTAACCCAGAAATAACTGATTGTTTGTACTGTTGTGCAAAATCCATTGTGATATCTTACCCCATATAATGTGCCAACTTACATGCTGATGGGGAAACTTGTTACAAGTGCACACCCATTATTTAAATGGATATAAGTCTGTACTGAAAGAAGATATGGAAATGCAATGAATGTGAGATTGCATTGTCTCCTCTGGCAAAGAGTTTCAAAGATTATGATCTACTGATTTGGTGAACAAGCTAATCTGGTCTCCCCTACATCAGATAAAAAACAAACAAACAAACAAACAAACAAACAAACAAAAACAAGCCATTCCTGACTATTTCTTTTTGTCACTTTGAGCTGAAATTACACTTATCATCATTTCTGTGACAAAGACAAAAATAATTTTTAGACTTGTTGTAGAGACATGATGGGAAAGCATTTTCCCAACTCTATGTAAAATGAACAAAGCATTAATTTCAATATGATAGAAGCCATTATTCTGAGAGCTAAATGGTTGTGGGTTTTTTAATACTATAAAATATATACTTAAATACATACTTACATAATCAATAAACGTTATTAATTAATAAAGTAATTTATTTGCATATACCGGTACTGCAAAAAGGTGAATAGGTCTAATACACTAGCCCACTACCGCAGGGTGCAGGCTTCTAATCCCGGCAGTGGCTTCTGGATGGTTCAGGAAATGTAGACACAATTGGCTGTGTCTAAGGGGTGGCTGGGCAAGGGACCATTCCATGGCGATCCCTTACTCAGCCCAGTTGGACTGGTGTTCTATCCAGAGCACACTTACACCTGCTTCCAATGTTCTCCAAGGGTTAGGTGGCAAAAAAACAAAGATAAAATAAATAAATAAATAGTATTTCACTGATATAGCATTTCACATACAGTGGGGCAAAAAAGTATTTAGTCAGCCACTGATTGTGCAAGTTCTCCTACTTAGAAAGATGAGAGAGGTCTGTAATTTTCAACATAGGTACACTTCAACTATGAGAGACAAAATGAGAAAAGAAAATCCAGGAAATCACATTGTAGGATTTTTAAAGAATTTAATTGTAAATCATGGTGGAAAATAAGTATTTGGTCAATAACAAAAGTTCAACTCAATTATTTGTAACATAACCTTTGTTGGCAATGACAGAGGTCAAAGGTTTCCTGTAAGTCTTCACAAGGTTTGCACACACTGTAGCTGATATTTTGACCCATTCCTCCATGCAGATCTCCTCTAGAGCAGTGATGTTTTGGGGCTGTTGCTAGGCCACTCCAGGACCTTGAAATGCTTTTTATGGAGCCACTCCTTCGTTGCCCAAGCGGTGTGTTTGAGATCATTGTCATGCTGGAAGACCCAGCCATGTTCCATCTTCAATGCTCTCACTGATGGAGGGACGTTTTGGCTTAAAATCTCACGATACATGGCCCTGTTCATTCTTCCCTTAACACGGATCAGTCGTCCTGTCCGCTTTGCAAAAAAAACAACCTCAAAGCATGAGGTTTCCACCCCCATGCTGTGGTGTTCTTGGGATGCAACTCAACATTCTTTTTCCTCCAGTTGAGTTTTTACCAAAAAGTTCTATTTTGGTTTCATCTGACCACATGATATTTTCCCAATCCTCTTCTGGATCATCCATATGCTCTTTGGCAAACTTTAGATGGGATTGGACATGTACTTGTTTAAGCAGGGTGTGTTACTGATGGTAGCCTTTGTTACTTTGGTCCCAGCTCTCTGCAGGTCATTCATCAGGTCCCTCTGTGTAGTTCTGGGATTTTTGCTCACCATTCTCAAGATCATTTTGGGATGAGATCTTGCGTGGAGCCCCAGATCCCCAGATCGAGGGAGATTATCAATGGTCTTGTATGTCTTCCATTTTCTTACAATTGCTCCCACAGTTGAATTATTCACACCAACTTGCTTGCCTATTGTAGGTTCACTCAAATCAGCCTGCTGCAAGTCGACAATTTTCTTCCAGTTGTCTTTCGACAGCTCTTTGGTCTTGGCCATGGTTGAGTTTGGAGTCTTACTGTTTGAGGCTGTGGACAGGTGTCTTTTATACAGATAACAAGGTCAAACAGGTGTCATTAATACAGGTAACGAGTGGAGGACAGAAGAGCTTCTTAAAGAAGAAGTTACAGGTCTTTGAGAGCTGGAAATTTTGCTTGTTTGTGGGTGACCAAATACGTATTTTCCACCATGATTTACAATTAAATTCTTTAAAAATCCTACAAAGTGATTTCCTGGATTTTTTTTCTCATTTTGTCTCTCATAGTTGAAGTGTACCTATGATGAAAACTACAGACCTCGCTCATCTTTATAAGTAGGAGAACTTGCACAATCAGTGGCTGAATAAATGCTTTTTGCCTCACTGTATGAATCGTATTTCACTTATGAGACAACAGTACTTATGAACTGTGTCCAAATGGTTCCCTAATCAAAATTCACTTCATTCTACATACCGTATGTAGCCCTATTAATCTACAGGAAACAGTGTTTGTGAGAGCAGTAAAGTTTGTCTGATACTCACATGTATGGAATGGCTCAGTCCATTCCATTGAATAAACACATGAAACATCACTGTACAGTTTAACAACATGCCTGACATATATTAGCTTGCACATGCTGTTTCTAATAAAATTGCCTACTTGTTTATACTTATTAGGCTAAAGATCAAACATGTGAAGTTTCTAAAACATGTCTAATATACACTCACCGATCACTGTGTTAAGTACACCTCCTTGTTTGTTATACTCATTGCCTATGTTTTCAGCTCCACTTTCCAGCTTCACTTTTTTTTAAAGAGTCACTTTGTAGTTCTGCGATTACAGACTGTAGTCCATCTGTTTCTCTACATACTTAGTTAGTCCTGTTTACTCTTGGTCCTGTTCTCTGTAATGGTCAGGACCCCCACAGGATCACCACAAACCAGATAATATGTGGGTCATGTGTGGGTCCTGATCATTAGATAACAGGGTAAAGGGGACTAACAAAGTATGTAGAGAAAAAGATGGACTACAGTTTCTAACTGTAGAACAACACAGTGATTCTATTCGCTAAGTGGAACTAATAAAATGAACGAGTGTAGAAACAAGGAGGTGTACCTAATAAAGTGAATAGTGAGTGTATAATAAGAATCACTCAATTAGACACATCTGCTTTTAATGCAGTTTTCTTTCTTTTACCTATTTCATTCACCTTACAGTTGCAAAAATAGTTGTGTTATTTTAACGTTAACCTTTAAGTGAAAATGGCTATAGAAAAGAGATATGTTTTTCTATAAATGCCCAAACTGTGGACTGGTACTGCATACTCAATAATGCATTCAATAATTATGCTGATAATTAGATTTATAAGAAATGTGCCAACATTTATTTTATAGAGTCCTCATTACTTTATATTATTATTGTCATATTTTCATCTGCATAATTCATAATCTGTTACTCATTTGTATAAGTAGTTATAATTAAAGAGTCCAAATCAAAGTACTAGACTATTCCTGTCTTTTACTGATTAGTAACCCTTGCCAGTGACATTTCTATTAGAATCAATTTTAGGCACAGAAGGATATCTATCTCTGCCTTTCTGAAGTTAATGAAAGAACAAACAGAACTTAAACAGTGCAGATGTATTAATCATGAGCAAACACGGCCTCTTGCACATCAGTTCACGATGAATATTAATAATTGCTGACTGAAACCCAATTTCCGACATTCCCTTCTGTAATGAGTGTGTGTCTGAGTGTTTGCACTGGCGGAAACGCAGCTTGTCAGTGACACATGAATCATTCATTTGCAGCACTATTTCATCTGTATATTTGGTAGTCAGAGGCACTCTCACTCGCTCATGCACATCTATTTTAATCTTAGTTTGGATTAATTCCTTCGCACTTGTGGCATGCAAAATCACGAGCAACGTGTTAAAGCATAAGGATTGAATTCAGAGTTTAAACATTTCAAACAGTAGTCATTTTGGGTCTGAACAAAACAGTAAGGCCCTGGCTTGCTGACTCTTAAGTAATTTTAGCAACCTGTAAATCAATGTTAATTTTTAAATAGATTTTCATGATGAATACACAAGACACATTAATACACTTACCACACAGCACACTGCGTCGCAGCACAATAAATACACCATAGAGTGCAATGCAGTACATTAAATGCACAGGACAGTGCCATAAACACAGGACTTTGCAACACAGTACATTGAATACACAAGACAGTACCAACTGCAGAACAACAGGGCCAGATGTCATGAAGCTGATGATGACAACGATGATGATTATTATGATGACTTAGGTTAAGCAACAGCAGAGAGGGTGAAAAAAACTACAACTACAATATACATTAACAGGAGACAATAATGAAGTAAAATTTAAGGATTCTGAAGAATCTGAAGAGGACAGAAACCAACTGTCACGCAACATCTCATGTCATGCAGTAAAGCATGAAGCAATAAAGCATTGCACAATGTGCATTGCAGTTCTCTGTTTGTCCTGCACAAACCAAACCAAAAACAAATATGTGGTTATTCGAACAAGAACAGTTTGTAAATGAACAAATTGTAGGTTATGCCTGAATATATATATATATACACAGTCCAAATGAAAAAGTTTGGGCACCCCTGATAATTTTCATGATTTTTCTTTATAAATCATTGGTTGTCCAGCTCAGCAATTTCAGGTAAATATATCATATAGCAGATGAACACCGTGATATTTGAGAAGTGAAATGAAGTTTATATTAGGTTTTACAGAAAGTGTGCAGTAATGATTTCAAACAAAAGTAGGCAAGGTGCATAAATTTGGGCACCCCTTGTAAATTTGAATTAAACCTTTTAGCACTTAATTATTGGTGAAACACAAAATTGTTTGTGTAAAGGCTCATTGACCCTTGATTACATTACACAAGTGAATCCAAATGAGAAAGTGTAAGGTTGGGCCAATTGGGAAGTTTTTCTCCTCTTTGCATCTTTCTATGAAAGAGTGGCAACCATGGGAAGCCTCAAAAAAAACTCTCAAAAATGGCCTGAAAACAAAGGGGGTTTCAACATCATGGTTCAGGGAAAGGGAAAAAGCTCTTCTCAGATTCAGGCTGTTTGTCAGTTTCAACTGTGAGGAAACAATAGTGGGCCAAGGAGGGACCACAGGCCACAGTTTAGTTAAGGAAAAAAATCCCGAAGTGGCCGACCAAGAAAAATCTCAGGATAGGCAGAGGCGAGCATGGTGAAGAACAAGTCATAGTCAAAGCCACAGACCACCTCCAAAGACCTACAACCTCATCTGCTGCAGATGGTGTCACTGTCATCGTTTCCAAAACATTACAGCCGCACTTGCACAAGGAAGGGAGGCGGGTATGGGGGAGATATGGCAGCAGGAAGCCTGTTTTGCAGGGGACACCCACAAACAGAGTCACTTGAGGTGTGCTACAGCACATTTGGACAAATCCAGCTTCATTTTGGAATAATGAAAAAAGGTGGCTGTGTAATGTCTGATGAAAAACTAAAATTGAAGGTAATTTGGGACATAAAACAAGGAGCGGAAGTGGAAAAAAGAAAAAAAAGAACACGGACATCCCAAGACAAACAACAAACTTGCTACCACAGTAAAATTGGTGGCGGGCCAATCATGCTGTGGGGCATGTGTGGGCCAGTGCAGGTACTAGGAATCTTGTTAAAAGTTGAGGGTCGCATGAATTCCAGTTAATTTCTCCAGATTCTTGAGGAACAATGGTTCAAGGAACAGTGGGACAAAGTTTTGCCCCGAGGCCAAAACAACCCCAAAAAACCTTGCTCAAAAAATCACTAAAGGAATCATGCAGAGGGGAACCAGTACACAAACGTTCTGGACATGGCCATCTACCCCAGACATGAGTATTACTGGAAAAGTGGGTGTCCCATGCTCGGAAAACCAGGAAACCATCAAACCTGACTGAACTGGAGATGTTTCTAAAGAAGAATGGTCCAAAGCACCTTCAACCAGAATCCAGACTGGAAGCTGTAGGAAGCGTTTAGCGGCTGTTATTTCTACAAAAGGATCTACTAAATATTGATGTCATTTTTTTGTTGGGGTGCCCAAATTTATGCACCTGCCTAATTTTGTTTGAATAATTACTGCACACTTTCTGTAAATCCTATAAACTTCATTTCACTTCTCAAATATCACTGTGTTCATCTGCTATATGATATATTTAACACAAGTTGCTGATCTGAACAACCAATGATTTATAAACTAAAATCCTGAAAATTATCAGGGGTGCCCAAACTTTTTCATACCACTGTAAATATACAGAGAGAGAGAGAGAGAGAGAGAGAGAGAGCCCAGTTCAACAAATGAGACAAAAATATTATACTAGTTCATTTATTTATTGAGGAAAATGATCCAATATTACATATTAGTGAGAGGCAAATGTATGTGAACCTCTAGGATTAGCAATTAATTTGAAGGTGAAATTAGAGTCAGAAGAACACTGAACAACAATGGTGTGCATGGCAAGGTTGCAAGGAGAAAATCACTGCTCTCCAAAAACAATATTGCTGCTCATCTGCAGTTTGCTAAAGATCACGAGGACAAGACAGAAGGCAATTGGAAGAAAGTTTTGTGGACGGATGAGACCAAAATAGAACTTTTGGGTTTAAAATAAAGTGTTATGTTTGGAGAAAGGAAACACTGCATTCCTTCATAAGAATCTTATTCCATCTGTAAAACGTGGTGGTAGCATCATGGTTTGGGCCTGTTTTGAATTCTAAAGCAAAATGTCAGGACATATGTCCATGAACTGAATCTCAAGAGAAGGTGGATCATGCAGCAAGACAATGACCCTAAGCACACAAGTCATTCTACCAAAGAATGGTTAAAGAAGAATAAAGTTCATGTTTTGGAATGGCCAAGTCAAAGTCCTGACCGTAACCCAATCGAAATGTTGTGGAAGGACCTTAGTTAATGTGAGGAAACCCACCAACATCCCAGAGTTGAAGCTGTTCTGTACGGAGGAATGGGCTAAAATTCCTCCAAGCCAGTGTGCAGGACTGATCAACAGTTACAGGAAACGTTTAGTTGCAGTTATTGCTGCACAGGGGGGGTCACAGCAGATACTGAAAGCAAAGGTTCACATACTTTTGCCACTCACTAATATGTAATATTGGATCATTTTTCTCAATAAATGAATGACCAAATATAACATTATTTGTCTCATTTGTTTAACTGGGTTTTCTACACCTACTTTTAGGACTTGTTTGAAAATCTGATGATGTTTTAGGTCATATTTATGCAGAAATATATAAAATTCTAAAGGGTTTACAAACTTTCAAAGACCATTGTACTGGTTCAGGGCTAGTGGTCAACAATTATGGGTTTTTTAATGGACAATGCAGATATTTAGACCGTAGGGTGACCGATGGTTGATATATAATTTCGATATCACTTTTTTTTTTTTTCTGCAATTGATAAAATAAATATTAATAAATGAGACACCAAATTGCTGAAATTAAATTATTAATTAACATTTATTTAAGATATAAATGCATTGTCTCCGTTTGTCCTTTTTATAAAATATGTATTTTTAAATAAATAAAAAAATAAAACGTGTAAATACGTGTGTTGGGGTGTGTTGTGCTGGTATGAGTGGTTCAGACACAGCAGTGCTGCTGGAGTTTTAACCTACCTCAGTGTCACTGCTGGACTGAAAATAGTAAACCAGCCAAAAATGTCCAGCCACCAGCTTCCTGTTTACATATAAAGTATTGAAACCATTCAGAGAAAACTTTTTAGCTGAGCTTTGGAGATGAAAAAAGAAGAAGCAGAGCAAATTTGGGGCAGCGACACTAAAATTCCTGCTGGTCATAGTGGACGGCCTGAACCTAGGACCAGCTAGAAGGACCTTATCTTACGCTATGGGATAAGAGGATTTAGCAAAGCAGGAAGTAATTCTGTAACTGTGATAATAATAATAATAATAATAATAATAATAATAATAATTTTAGATCTTAGATACAGAACTGTAGAGATGCATGTTGTTAGAAAAGACTATAACATAATTTCTTAGTTCCTGGGTGTTTCTCCATCAATTCCAGCAGATACGTCTACACAAAGAGCCAAATCAGAACAGTTCCTACTCTTGCTGAAAGTGCTCGCCTTGCAAAGATCAAATCAAGCTTAATACTAATGGATGTGTGGATGAACATCAATTAGTATTAAACATATAAATATATATTATATATGTTATAAAATGAAAAACTATTTAAAACTTGCTAAAGTCCACTGTAAGAAAAACAAAAAGTATAGAATATAGATTGGCATTCATGGAAGGACAGCACAGAGAAAGCCAGTGCTCTGTAAAGCAGTGGTTTTCTCAAAGCTCAGCAAAGCTTCATCGTCTTCTGGCCCACTAGATATGAATGAATAGAGATGTGAAGCTTCATGACCTCATCAGCCTCAAGCTAGCTTTAACAGCATCTTGACGGCTGCAGTGTTCTGCGCTGAATCTTAATTGTTCAGGCACCCATGAAGCCCACAAGATTGCAGTGTTCAGTCATTTTGTTCCTAATGGATCAGGATATTATTCAGCTCACATTCCTCCTGAATTCACTACACTGTTGAAATCTCATTGCTTTCCAAGGTCACCTTACATCATTTAATTTGAGATCCATCTGAGAAACCCTACCATGCAAATGTTTGTCCTTTACTGCCCCCTGGTGTAGGAACTGTGCTTTAACATGCGATAAAAAAGTAAATATCGGACTGTAATTGCACAGAAATAGCTTAGGATTACAATGTCATTCAATAAAAATATTATCCTCTAGTCAGCTCCCCGACCCTGGCGTATATGAGTCATTATATCGTGCTGTTCTTTACATTTGAATATCATGAATTGTATTATCTTTTATGGTCAGGGTTGTGAGGTCTCCAGAGCAAATTTAAGAAAAATGATCCAGTACTACATATCTGTTAGTGGCAAAAGTATACGAACCTCTAGGATTGGCAGTTCATTTTAAAGTTGAATAAGAGTCAGGTGTTTTCAATCAGTAGAATTGTAGCCAGGTGTGAGGAAGCACACTGTTGTATTTAAAGCATGTTATGTCTGATCTTCACAAGACATTTGTGGAAGTGTATCATTGCAAAATCAAGGAGACTTCTGAGGGCACCAGAAAAAGAGTTGTGAATGCTCATCCAGGAAAGGTTACAAAACCCTCTCTGAAGAGTTTGAACTCCACCAGTCCACAGTCAGACAGATTTTGTACAAATGGAGGAAATTTCAAGACCATTGTTACCCTCCTCAGTTGTGATCAACCAACAAAGATCACTCAAAGAGAAAGGTGTGTAATAGTCTGCGAGGTCACAAAGGATCTTGGTGGTAACTTTTCAGCATCTAAAGGCCTCTTTCACATTGGCTAATGTTAATGTTCATGAGTCCACCATCAGGAGAATACTGAAAAACAATGTTGTGCATGGCAGGGTTGCAAGAAGAAAGCTACTGCTCTCCAAAAAGAACATTGCTGCCCAAATGCAGTTTGCTAAAAATCATATAACGTGGACAGATGAGACCAAAATAGAACGTTTTTGTTAAAATGAGAACCCTTTATGTCCAACATAAGAGTCTTATCCCATCTGTGAAACATGGTGGTGATAGTGTAAGATTTGGGTCTGTTTTGATACATCCGTGCCAGGATGGCTTGCCATTATTGATGAAACAATGCATTCTGAATTATACCAGTAAATTTGAAAGAAAATCTGTCCATGACATGGGTCATATTTCGTGACCATAAGTACATTAGTTATTCTTCTAAAGAATGGTTAAGGGAGAGTAAAGTCAATGCTTTGTAATGGCAAAGTCAAAGTAACGACTGGAATCCAATAGAAATGTGGAGGAACCGGCATCTGGTTTCTTTTACCAACACAAACAAACAGTTTATAATGAAAATACATTAGAATTTAAAAATTTGAATACAGTAGTTCTTTTTCTAAACTTTAAATACAGTACAGTACCCAAGTGGCACCCCAGCCTAATATGCTAGTAGACCACCACAGTGATGAATCCTTGTGCTGCCTTCTGGCCAGGGCATCACATACAGGCAAGATTTGGCTGTTACTTAGGGAGGGAGTCAGATGGGTGATCATACTACAGCTTTACAACAGTGACCCCTGCTGTCCATGAAATGAACTGGCATCTTGTCCATGGCATACGTATGCTTGTTTCAGAAATGTTTTCTGGTATGTCATGTTTTGTCTGCTCAACTTCATTTCACTCGTTAATATACACCCATTGCTGCATTTCAGACTTGCAACACAACTCCAGCGAACCACAGTGAGAGCCATTATCCACAAATGGCAAAGACATGGAACAGTGGTGAACCTTCCCAGGAGTGGCCAACTGACAAAATTACCCAAAGATGTCACAAAAGACCCCACAACAACATCCAAAGAACTGCAGGCCTCACTTGCCTCAGTTAAGGTCAGTGTTCATGTCTCCACCATAAGAAAAAGACTGGACAAAAATGGCCTGCATGGCAAAGTTCCAAGATGATAACCACCGCTGAGCAAAAAGAACATTAAAGCTCGTCTCAATTTTTCCAGAACACATCTTGATGATCCACAAGAGTTTTGGGAAAACTTTCTGTGGACTGACGAGTCAAAAGTTGAACTCTTTGGAAGTTGGTCTGGGGCTGTTTTGCTGCTTCAGGATCTGGAAGACTTGCTGTGATAAATGGAACTATGAATTCTGCTGTCTACCAAAAAATCCTGAAGGAGAATGTCCGGCCATCTGTTCATGACCTCAAGCTGAAACGAACTTGGGTTCTGCAGCAGGACAATGATCCAAAACACACCAGCAAGTTCATCTCTGAATTTCAGAAGACAAACAAAATGAAGACTTTGGAGTGGCCTAGTCAAAGTCCTGTCCTGAATCCTATTGAGATGCTGTGGCATGACCTTAAAAAGGCCGTTCATGCTCGAAAACCCTCCAATGTGGCTGAATTACAACAACAAGATGAGTGGCCAAAATTCCTCCACAATTCTGTAAAAGACTCATTGGAAGTTATCACAAACGCTTGGTTGCAGTTGTTGCTGCTAATGGTGGCCCATCCAGTTATTAGGTGTAGGGGCAATCACTTTTTCACACAGGGTCATGTAGGTTTGGATTTTTTTTTCTTCCTTAATAATAACCTACAGTTTGTTTTTACTTGTGTTGCCTTTGACTAATATTTAAATTGGTTTGATGTTCAAAACACTGAAGTGTGACAAACATGCAAAAAAATACGAAATCAGGAAGGGCACACCACTGTCATGTATAATGTATATCATTTATAATGCATGATAATGAAAGTAAAGTGAATTAAACAATAATTAAATTATTTAAATTATCTGCTTTTAATTTAAAAAATCTTAATCTGGACTTGATCTCGAGTCGGACTCGACTACTAAAAGTCTTGGTCTTGACTCGACTCCAGCGGTCATGCCTACAAACACTAGGCATGACCTGACATGCAGTATTGGATGTTTATTAACAACACAATCTGTCTGATTGTGGATTGGTGGAGCCCAAATTTTTCAGAGATGGTTTTGTAACCTTTTCCAGCCTGATGAGCATCAACAACTCCTTTTCTGAGGTCCCCAGAAATCTCCTTTGTTCATAACATGATACACTTCCACAAACGTGTTGTGAAGAGCAGACTGTGATAGATCCCTGTTCTTTAAATAAAACAGGCTGCCCACTCACACCTGATTGTCATCCCATTGATTGAAAACACCTGACTCTAATTTCACCTTCAATTTAACTGCTAATCCTAGATGTTCACATACTTTTGCCACTCACTAATATGTAATATTGGACCATTTTCCTCAATAAATAAATGACCAAGTATAATATTTTGTCTCATTTGTTTAACTGGGTTCTCTTTATCTACTTTTAGGACTTTTGTGGGAATCTGATGATGTTTTAGGTCATATTTATACAGAAATTTCTAAATGGTTCACAAAATTTCAAGCACCACTGTATTTGAACAAGACTTTATGATATATCACAATATGTTTCACTATACAGACAATAATGCAGCCATATATCAACACAACTGATCTCATCCTTACAGTGGACAGAACTAATATCTGTCTTCTCAAAAAGCAATATGTACCATCTTGACTGAACATTGTTAGTACACTAAATAATGGTGTATACATTATAATGCCTCCAAATTTTAGTATGATCAGTAAGAAGACACAGAACAGGACTTACATTAGTCAAGAATGATGAGGCCTTGTTTGTGAAATAAATTCAGAAAATTCTGTATTCCTTTTTTAATAACAGTTTAGACTCAAGACTTTTGGACCCAGCAGTACCTCAGGCTAAACAACAAAGAGCCTTCAGTGTCCAGATTCATTCATTATCTCTCCTACTAAGTGAAGGGAGAGGGTCAGAGGTCTCAGGGCTCCACAGTGACCTGCAGGATCAGCTGTAAAGCCTTTGAGTGGGCCGTTAATTCCTGATTTAGTCCCATCATCTGTGCACCTTTTGGACAGGGAGACAGAGACATGCACCATCTGATCAGAGATGAGACGAGAGGCAAAAAGGAGCACTCTCTCTCACTCTTGGTCTCTTTTGCTCTGTGTCTGTCTCAGGTGGATTAAGTCTTCATCCTCTGATGGTTGTGTTTTAATTCCCTACAGCTGGGAGAGCATGATGTCTCAGCAGAATGTCTCAGCAGTAAATGGAAAAGAAAAAAAACATCCTTAAAGCAGGGATGTGTTTCTTTCTGTTTTTTTTTCTTTTTTATTATTGATAATATTCAGAGGTCTAGTCTACAATATAATATAATAGCTTCAACATAAATCATACGAATATCACACAGGCAGAAGCATCCTCCATTGAATTTACGCACACACACACACACACACATACAAAAGATATCTTGATAATAGTCAAAGCTCACAGAACTATACTGACACAGTCACGCCCTTTGCCTTCAGTTTGTTGCTTATGACCTTAGATAAATTGATGGGTTGGGGTACGGGGTGAAATCTAAAAGCTTTAGGGGTTAAAGTATCTCTACTCACTCCATTAGGCCCTAAAGTGAAGTTTTATAAAAGGAATTGACACACAGCCTGATTTCAGCTTTATCATCAGGAGTGTAACCTGCACTGGCGCACTGTAATGGAGGCCAATATAGAGATAAGTGGAGCCTCTCTGAAAATCAATAGACATATGGGCCAGCGATGGCACCTGTGCATGTGTGTGTGTACAAAAACTGATGTGTTTGTCAGACAGCTCTTTATTTCGATCTAGCCCTGAGGGAGAGAAATAACCCACATCCCGTACATAAATAAATGAGACTGGCTAATCCAAAAGCCCTTATGGCTCACACCATTCAAGAATCCAAACAGTGAACCTCTAAACATGATGATCCATTTGGCCTGGAGTAAGAACAGTTGTAGCATTTGGACAAAACGTGTTTATTTTGCGAATCTGTTGCTTCATTCATTTTATAGTAGCAAACCATTCACATGCTTCTTTTATGAGATACACCCACCTTGTACCTGTGTTAGTGGCCATTTTATCAGGTACTTTCATGTAGAAGCACTTACGGAGTATAATTCACAAGTTTCTATGCACAGTTTGGCAGTATGCTCTATTCCAGATACCATTATCGGTGGACTGGTACAGGCATACGGGATGTTTTAAGGAGGGGGGCTGTCAACTGAAAGCAAAAGTGTAAAAGCTGCTCACACACACACACACACACACACACACACACACACACACACACACACACACACACACACACACATTTGTCTCTCTAATTAATGGAAAACCTACAGCTACACCTAACACAAACCGTAACCTCAGTAACTTAAAGCAAATCTTTTGATATTTAATCTTTTGGTTATTCTTTAATTTTTTAACGTTGTTGATTATTGATTTATTTAACATTGCTATCAGCATCAGCGGCCATGTTCAGTGACAAGGTTACTTCAAGAAAAGTCAAATGTATATACACTCAAGTCAATGTCAATTTTTTAATCAATTAACCTAACATGCATGTCTTTGGACTGTGGGAGGAAACCAGAGTACCCGGAGTAATCCCACACAGACACGGGGAGGACATGCAGATTCCACACAGAAAGGACCCAGGCCGCTCCACCTTGGGATTGAACCCAGGACCTTCTTGCTGTGAGGCGGCGATGCAACCCACCGAGCCTCCGTGCCTCCCCTATTTTTAAACAAAAGCATTTGGTATACATCTGTTTACACATCTACATCTCTATATTGCTCCACCTATATGTAAAGTCAGAAACAGCAGCTCAACTGTTGTTGCACAGTTTGTGTTATTCATCCTCTAATTCTTCATCAGTACTCACAGGATGCCGCCTAGAGAATGTTAGTGGCTGGACATTTTTGGTTAGTGAGCTATTTTCAGTACAGCACTGACACTGATGTGTTTAAAACTCCAGCAGCACTGCTGTGTCTGATCCACTCATACCAGCACAACACATAGTCCACCACCCAAATAGTACCTGATCTGTGCTGGTCCTGTGGGGTCCTGACCATTAGAGAACAGAGTAAAGGGGACTTATCAAAGTAAGTAGAGAAACAGATGGACTATTGTCTGTAACTGTAGAACTACAAAGTGCTTCTATATGGTAAGTGGAACTGATAAAATGGGCAATGTCTGTAGAAACAAGGAATACAGTGATTGCTGAGTGTAGCATACTTAATAAGCTTCCCATTTGTTAATAATTGCTTTAAATATGTAATCTGTATTTTGCCATGTTATTATCTAACTGATATGGAAATGTTAATAATACTGCTAAACTACTGTACAGGTATAATGTCATGATGATGAGCTTAGTTCTAATAATCTGACACATTTGTAGATGTGGTAGTTGGCAACCCAACATCATAATACTTTGATACAAATACAATACACACATATCAAGCTAGTGGGAAAGACAGGATAGGTTCAGAAGAGTCCTGTTGAGTGCGTATCATCCAATGAGATGAGATTATCACTGGGCTTCATTTGAGCCTCTAGTGTGATGATGTCACTAAAATTCAGGAGTGACTTCTCCAGCTTGAGAGTTCCTGCATCAGAATCACCTATAACACAGACACACAAAATTAGGCATAGAAAACACACGAAGGAACATTATAACAGGTAAAAGAATTAAATGACCAAAAACAAAGTTGATTATCACAATATAACTACTACTTGGAAGATTAAAGTACACAGTAACATGGCCTGCTGTGCATAGAAATTCCAAACCAACAGCTGTCAGCAGTTCGAGTCTTTGCCACAATCACTGCGATTTCATTCCACAGATTACAAATCACCGCAAACAAGCACTGCAGGTTACTTAAGCATGCCTGCACCCAGCACAGTACCATTATTGCGGCACAGATGATACATAGGTACATAGATGTAGGGGTATGCGATATGTATCGTCTATGATAATATCTTAATTGTTGTTTTAACGATGTGGGAGCTGACATTATCCAGTATGTCAGTCACTTTGCAAAAACAGTTGAAAACATGCCACATATTCACTGCGTCATGTAGCCACTACTGCACATGCACATGGAGCCACACATCAAGCTAGTGTTCTACCCAAAACTCATGACTGTATTTAAAAATGTGTGCACAAACTGTGCTTGAAGACAAAATACTGACACCACCAGCCTCGCAGCCTACGTCAGTAGATTCAATTACTAGACATAGCTTACATAGCTAGACATGCATATTCCCTTGCATGGAGGTGGTTTCGCTTTGAAAAGATGTATGTAGTTGAAAAGATGACAAACTGCAGACAATGTCAGAAATCAGTTGGCATTAAAGGCAGCATGACAATTAACTTATTTCACCATCTGCAATCACCCACCATGCAGAATATGAAGATTATGACAATATTTGGGAATCAGCTGTTTACGACAGGCTTAAACCAGCCAATGTACCAGCACAAAACACACTCAGCAAACTTTAGCGGCATCATTCTGCAAAAAAGTGCCTTACAAAAAGAAAAGCAACAGATGGCAAAGACATCACAAATGCTGTCACCAATTACATCGCCAAATATGCAGTGTCGTTTCAGGTGGTTGAAAGAGATGAGTTCAAACAAGTTTTGAATACTTTGGACCCAAGATATACAGTGGGGCAAAAAAAGTATTTAATCAGCCATTGATTTTGCAAGTTCTCCTACTTAGAAAGATGAGAGAGGTCTGTAATTTTCATCATAGGTACACTAACTATGAGAGACAAAATGAGAAAAAAAAAATCCAGGAAATGACATTGTAGGATTTTTAAAGAATTTTATTGTAAATCAGGGTGGAAAATAAGTATTTGGTCACCCACAAATAAGCAAGATTTCTGGCTCTCCAAAGGACCTGTAACTTCTTCTTTAAGAAGCTTCTTCTGTCTTCCACTTGTTACCTGTATTAATGGCATCTGTTTTGAAATCATTATCTGTATAAAAGACACCTGTCCACAGCCTCAAACAGTCAGATTCCAAACTCAACCATGGCCAAGAACAAAGAGCTGTCGAAGGACACCAGGAAGAAAATTGTAGAACTGCACCAGGCTGGGAAGAGTGAATCTACAATAGGCAAGCAGGTTGGTGTGAATAAAAATCAACTGTGGAAGCAATTGTAAGACATACAAGACTATTGATAATCTCCCTCGATCTGGGTTCCATGCAAGATCTCATTCTGTGGGATCAAAATGGTCCACGAGAACAGTGAGCAAAAATCCCAGAACTACACGGAGGGACCTGATGAATGACCTGCATAGAGCTGGGACCAAAGTAAGCAAAGGCTACCATCAGTAAAACACACACTACGCCGAGAGACACTCAGATCCTGCATTGCCAGGCGTGCCTCACTTGCTTAAGCCAGTACATGTCCAGGCCCGTCTGAAGTTTGCCAGAGAGCATATGGATGATCCAGAAGAGGATTAGGAAGATATCATGTGGTCAGATGAAACCAAAAAAATACAACTTTTGGGTAAAAAGTCAACTGGAGGAAAAAAGGATGCTGAGTCGCATCTCAAGAACACCATACATACTATGAAGCATGGGGGTGGAAACATCATGCTTTGGGCCTGTTTTCTGCAGACGTGGGGACAGGACGACTGATTCCGTGTTAAGGGAAGAATGAACGGGGCCATGCATCGTGAGATTTTTAAAGCCAATACCTCCTTCCATCAGTGAGAGCATTGAAGATGGAACATGGCTTTTTTTCCAGCATGACAATGATCCCAAGCACAAAACAACACCGCTCGGGCAACAAAGGAGTTGCTCCGTAAAAAGCATTTCAAGCTCCTGGAGTGGCCTAGCCAGTCTCCAGACTTCAACCCCATAGAAAATGTGTGGAGGGAGTTGCAATTCTGTGTTGCCCCCAAAACATCACTGCTCTAGAGGACAGCTGCTGGAGGAATGGGGGCCCAAATACTAGCTACAGTGTGTGCAAACCTGGTGAAGACTTACAGGAAATGTTTTGACCTCTGTCATTGCCAACAAAGGTTATGTTACAAAGTATTGAGTTGAACCAAAATTTTATTAAACCAAATACTTATTTTGACTTTTGACTTGTTAATGTCCCCTCAGATAAGGGATGTGGTTTCTTTCTTGTTCTGTTAGATTTAAGTGCAGCATTTGACACTAATAGATCATGATGTTTTACTAAACGGACTAGAAAATACTGTAGATATTAAGGGATCAGCACTTTCTTGGTTTAAATCCTACTTAACTGACCGGTACCAGTTTGTTCATATAAATAATCTAAGATCTAAGCTCTCAAAAGTGAAGTATGGCGTGCCTCAGGGGTCAGTGCTTGGCCCGCTTTTATTCTCTCTGTACATGCTGCCACTAGGCTCAGTTATTCGTAAACATGGCATTAATTTCCACTGCCATGCAGATGATACACAGCTGTACATATCAGCCAAAACTAATGACAGCCTTACAATCAACAAAATTGAGGACAGTGTAAAGGAAATAAAAGATTGGATGTTATTTAATTTTCTCTTACTTAACTCAGATAAAACTGAGGTGCTATTAGTGGGACCCAAGGCTAGTGAGAGACAGGTTAGCTACATATATCCTAAATCTAGATGGCTGTTCAGTATTGCTCAGTCTGTCTGTAAAAAACTTAGGGGTCACATTTGATTCAGATCTCTCCTTTGATGCGCACATTAGCAGCATCACTCGAATTGCTTTCTTTCAATTACGTAATATCGCTAAACTTAGAAATATCCTCTCTTTTAATGATGCAGAAAAACTTGTTCATGCGTTTATAACCTCAAGGTTGGATTACTGTAATGTAATGTTACTTACTGGATGCTCTAGTAAATCTATAAATAAACTTCAGTTAGTTCAAAACGCAGCTGCCCGAGTGCTAACTCGAACTAGAAAATTTGATCATATCACTCCTGTTCTATCATCACTGCACTGGTTACCAGTCAAATTCCGCATTGATTACAAAATACTTCTTATAACTTATAAAGCTCTACATGGCCTGGCCCCACATTATCTGAGTGAACTCTTAGAGTTTTACAATCCACTCGTCTACTTCGTTCGCAGGGTGCAGGAGCTTCTTTAAGTTCCTAGAATTAAAAAAGTCACAGCTGGGGGAAAGGCTTTCTCATACATGGCCTCCCAACTATGGAATAAACTTCCCCACTTTTGTTCGAGATTCAGACACTCTCCAAAGTTTTAAGTCTAGGCTAAAGAACATACCTATTTACACGGTCCTCGTGATCTTGACTCATGCATCCTTGCCTTAGAATAAGGGCAGAGCTGGGGGTTCATAGTCAAAGAGTTTTATGGTGATCAGAGATGTTGGGTTGCTTTTGTCTTTTGCCTCTCGTGGGATTGCCAATGTCTCATGTGATCCCTCTTGGCTGTGTTACCTAGCAGTTTCTTCTCCTCTTTCTAGCTATGCTGCTATAGCTAATGCTGCCGGGGTCTCATGCTTACACTTGGCATCAGTGATTGACATGGCATCAGTGGATTGTTAATAGACACTGTGCTCTTAATCAATAACTAATTACATTTTCTGTTTTCTCTCCGAGCTGTGTTCCGGCAGTTCCAGCCCCACACATGATGTTCATCTGCTGTAGCTCCAGTCAAGCTGCTTCCGTCATCAGCTCCAGCCCCATCATACCCGGGCCACTTAATGTCGATGTGCATACTTCACATTTTATTCGAACTTTGACTCCATGACTTTAGTTTCGCTCTTAGATTTATCATCTACGTCGCCCAAGGAGGTTGGGTCCCTTTTTGAGTCTTGGTCCTCCTAAGGTTTTTTCCTATAACTCAGGGAGTTTTTCCTTGCCACTGTCGCCCTAGGCTTGCTCAATTTGGGATTGGACGTAGTTATTAGGAGATAATCTAAACTTGTAAAGTTGCTTTGAGACAATGCTCCAATGTAAAAAGCGCTATATAAATAAATCTGACTTGACTTGACTTGACTATTTTCCACCATAATTTCCAATTAATTTTTTAAAAAATCCTACAATATGATTTCCTGGTTTTTGTTCCTCATTTTGGCTCTCATAGTTGAAGTGTACCTATGATGAAAATTACAGACCTCTCTCATTTTTCTAAGTAGGAGAACTTGCACAGTCAGTGGCTTACTAATTACTTTTTGCCCCACTGTATATCGTCTAGCATAATACGAGAGTGCGACAACCAACGCTGCTCAGGGGAGCTTTTAACTACCTGAGCCAGCATTTGTCTCCGATGATGCAATCAGCGACAATAAAGGTTGGTACATGCGTGATGAGGATCACCGTGCCGATCTCGGCATGTCTACCATGCCATCGCTGCCCTCCAGCATTGAATTGCAGAACTGTGTGGTGCATAACATGGACAAGGACAAAAGTTTTTCTTTTTACTTTAATGCACCCAGTCAGGAGGATTGTAAGAGAGGCAAAAAAACAAGTGCCCTAAACTACAATTAGACACCTCCTTAGCAACTGATTATTTGGAGGGCTTACCAGGAAAAAGCCTTTCATGTCATCTAACCACAAATGTAAGCACCTAGAATTTGCTAAACACAACTGAGACTTTGACTTGAACCGTGTTCAATGGTTCTATGGCCACTCATCATAGCTATGAAATACCTCCTGAAAAATCACCTCATTTAACTAACATTTAAATGACCTAAGGACCTAGGGTTTCCCTGCGTTATATTGTCTAGAACATCACACTCCCGTCACAGTAAATGCTGGTGCCATCATTCCTCAGGTAAACAGTGCACAAATACTGGCCATACTGTTCATGTTATGTAAAAAAAGTCAACCAAATAGGACCATTTTCCAATGTACCAAGGTCCAGTTCCAACATGCCCAGACCCATTATAGCACTTTTGATGATGGACAGTTGTTATCATGGTTAGCACTCTGACTGGTTTGTGACTATGCAGTCCAAAACTCAATAGGGTGCTGTTCTGTTATGCCACATTCCTCCTGTAACCAGCATTTAAAATTTATGTGGCTGTGACAGAGTAGCTCTTTAATCAGTTTGGACCAGACAGTTTAGGCTTCATTGCCCTTGTGCATTGATGAGACTTGGGTGGTGATCACCCTTTTTCTGGTTTGTGGTTTGTTTCCCCTCTGAGCAATGTCAGTAGATATCACTGCTGACCAGGAGCACTACTTGCCATTTTGAAGATACTCTGGCCAGGTTTTCTCGTTTTATACCTTGTCAGAGTTGCTCACTTAGTTCTGCTCATTTCTTCCATATCCAACAAACGATTATGCAATTCTTGTGTCTAATACATTAAGACTTACAGATTTCCAAAGTTAATCAATGTTATGAGATAATCAACATCATTCAAACTGTGAGTGGTCATAAGGTTTTAACACAGTGGTGTATATACCAACGTGAGTGAAGGAAGTGAAAAATAGCAAGCAATGGCTTCAGGCCCAGAGGCATAAAGCATTCATTCAAGTAATTGTTAAGGGTTATTGTGCTAGTTCATATGCAGAGGTGTACTATGGGTGAGATTGTTACTTGGGTGAGCTATTACTGCAGATTTGTGTTTGTGTGGTAATTCACAGGTGCAATGCTGCAGAACTTCCGTATCCTTTTGAAAACTAAAATAAATAAACGGTTTATGGATATGTTCTGGGGTTTTCATCATACTGAAAAAAACATGACTGTTATGTAAAGCAGCATAACTGCATAGAGACACGCCTTAGAGTTTTGTGTGTGTGTGTGTGTGTAAGCAGGAGTTTACAAAGTCTTAGGCCACCATTACATCTGTTGTTTTAGCAATGCTATAATGACCATATCTAACATATTGTCGACAGTTGGACCCAACAATTCCAAACTTGTAATTGTCACTTCATTAAACTCTTTTCCACTGATCTCCCTCCAGTCTTTGTGAGCTTTAGCATATTTTAGCCTTTTCACCCAGTCCACCTTCCCAAAGAAGTGGTTTCTTGGCTGCTACCCTGATCAAGCTTCTTCAGACTGTAGGAGGGTCATCTTATCATCCCGGTATTATTTCATAATGGTATAGTATAATAATATTAATATAATAGTATATTATAATAATACATATTTTATATATATATATATATATATATATATATATATATATATATATATATATATATATAATAATAACGTGTGTGTGCGTGTGTGTGTGTGTGGTGTTTGTACCTATTTCTGTTGAGCAGAGAGACACTCCTTTACTCTGAGTGGTAACTATATGACGCAATTTCTCACTGTTGACACACACCATGTTCCAGCACTACACAGAACTACACACACACACACACACACACACACACACACACACACACACACACACACACACACACTTGATAAAATACAACTGTTATTATACAAAGCAGTGTTTATCCTTTCTTTACCTATATGTAAACTGATTTACCTGAGGGTTGAGGGCTGCCTGTGTTTCTGTGATGCTGTCCTCACATACAGTAGTCTGGCTCATAATGTCAACTGGGTGTTGTTTTCCTAAATCCTTCCTGCACCTACAGAACAACCACACAATTCAAACACACCACTACACTGTCATTAGGTATTGCAGAGTATTGTTTACAGTCATCAACACAGAGACGAAGAGCATTTATTTTGCATATTATTTAATGGAATCCCACAAATACAGTATTGGTTACTGGAACAATAAGTTGCAAAGTAAACATTATATTAGTTAAATATTAGTTAGATATTAACACTGCAAGGAAATGCAGCATGTCTTAACAAGATATACTGTACAGTCAGCCCACCGTATTCACAAGACATTGGTTCCATGACCCCCGGGCAGATACCAAATCCAGGTAAAATACTCATTCATCCTCACTTTCTTATCCGCTTATCCTAGACAGGGTTGCGAGAAAGTCAGTGTCCAGCCGGCGACAGAGGGCGTAAGGCAGAAACAACCCTAGACAGGGCGCCAGTCCTTCATAGGGCACATACATTCACACACCCATACGCACACTCACACACTAAGGGGCAATTTAAAAACACCAATTAACCTAACACACACGTCTTTGGACTGTGGGAGGAAACTAGAGTACCCGGAGACAACCCACACGTACAAACTCCACACAGGTGGAGCCCAGGGTCGGGATCGAACTGGGGATCTCAGAGCTGTGTGTGTGTGTATGAGTGTGTTTGTTTATAGATATATAAATTCATACAAGCGTATTTGAATATCTGTGTATGTAACAAGAACACAAACTATGTCTCTGAGATGATAAAGGTGCACAGAAACTGTCAGTATCCTGCAGGGAACAAAGTGTAAAAACACTGAGAACCACCAGCACAGCGCTGTGGAGGAAAGGCATAAAGCACACCAAAGTGGAAAAGAATGAAATAGAGAGAAAAGTAATAATAAATGCCAACATGAGGATGAATAGAGACAAGGATCAGAATGCATCAGACACTGCTTCCGAGGTAAGTGTATGTATAAGTAAGCTAGTTGTGGATGAGAGGAAACCAGATTCAGTTGTTGTTAATACTTAGGTGAAGCAGCTTGCTTCCTCTGCTTAAAAGACTGTGATAGATCCTTGTTCTTTAAATAAAACAGGGTGCCCACTCACACCGGGTTGTCATTCCATTATTTGAAAACACCTGACTCTAATTTCACCTTCAAATTAACTGATAATCCTAGAGGTTCACATACTTTTGCCACTCACTATATGTAATATTGGATCATATTTGTCAATAAATAAATGACGAAGTCTAATATTTTTGTCTCATTTGTTTAACTGGGTTCTCTTTATCTACTTTTATGACTTGTTTGGAAATCTGATGATGTTTTAGGTCGTATTTATGCAGAAATATAGGAACTTCTAAAGGGTTTAGAAACTTTCAAGCACCACTGTATAGCACCACCACAGGGAACAAACCTAAGTACAGTGGTACCTCGGTTCTCGTGTTGTATTACTTCCAGAAGGCTCATCGAGTAACTAAAACGATGAGTACCAAACAAGTTTTTCCCATAAGGAATAATGTGAATAGAATGAATCCATTCCAGACCCCCAGAAAATCCACACTGTATAAAGAATGATATGAATTAATGGAGATGTTTCGTACAGGTGCTCCCTGACTTACGATGGGGATATGTTCCTAAAAATTCATCATAAGGTAAATGTTTCATGAACAGATGAGTTTAATATAGTCTATCCTGTATCATAGCGGAGCCTATTACACATTGACACTTACAGTTTGCCAAAATCATTAACACAAAGCTTATTTTATAATTCTATATTAAGTGTTGAAAAATCTCATGCAATTTTGTGAGTGAATAGAATTAAAGTGAAAAGTATAAGCAAAACACTTACTCTACTGATGAACTCCGGGTGCTAGCATAGCTGTTAAGGTAACTGCAGGATGTGTTTTGGAGGATTCAATTTGTGTTTTCCTTTGGGTTGAAAAACGATGTTTTTAGATTTAATTGCACTAAGAATAAAGTACTTTAGATGTGAAAATAAAGAAAAATGTGATAAACATAGCACAGATCTTCACTGAGCAAGGGGTATTGTGAATCTGAATCACTGAATCACTGAATCACTGTGTACTGAATTGTACATTGAGTTTTGGCTGAAACGAGTCGCGCGGCTCGACTCATACAAGTTTAAGCAGGTGCACCGAGTACCGAGCAAATGACGAGAACAAGACTAATTTTTCCAGTAAATTTGAACCGAGAAAGAGTATAACCACATTCCTCCAAATCTTTATGCCCATTAAGTTAATAAAGTTTAGAGACCTGACATAAAACACTAGGGCATCATCTGAAAATGTGGTCATATTTTTGCACAGTGGATTATTCCAGTCTCCCATGCAACTCTGGCTAGGAAAGCTGTGGACAAACAAAAGGGGTTTCGGGGAATGTTCATTCGAGTACCCAAACCATTATTTAAATATTATTTTATTCTCAGGAAACCAATAGCCGTATCACAATACTGTCAATCCAGACAGATGAGGAGGCGAGGCTGACAGACAGAGAGTTTATTGAACACGAGCAATCAAAGCAGACAGGTAGCACACAAAATCGGTAGTCAGATAACAGGCAGTAGCTCAAACACAAGAAATCAGTTCAAACCAAGCAGATGAATCCGGGGAGCAGGCAGATGGGTAAACAGGAGCAGAGAAGCAGATCAAAGTCCAATAAACCATGGTAGCAGGCATGATCAGAAATGCTCAGAGACACAAAACAATACTGTGAAATAGAAAAAATTGGGAACTTAAATAGGAATACAAACGAGGCGACAGTAAGGGACAGATGCAACCCTTAAAAGCTGGAGAATCTGAGCACAAGAAAGAGGATTGGCTAGGAGGCATGACAAATACTGATCTCATATTTCTTAGAAATATCCTCTTCTTATGTTATTTCCAAATTGGTTTCAAAATAAGTCTGTATTTTCTGCAACGATCTGTGTTATGTAAATGTTTGCAGTGGCAGACCTGAGATCTATACAGTGGGAAGAGAAAATTCTGAGAGTATTAGTAAAAATGTTTGGATGTTTGTAAAGAAAGATTCATACTGCAGCAGGATAATGGCCAAAATACACCTCAAAGCCTTGCAATAACTAGCTGAAGATCAAGGATTGCTGACTGTCATGAACTTTCATCCACAGTCACCTGATCTAAACCCTATCAAGCATTTATGGGGGAACTTGAAGACATCACAGTAACATCTTGAAGCATTAAGTAACATCACAAGATACTCTCTGTGCTCTCTGCACATTACAGCAAAAGGGGAACATGACAAAATTAATAAAACGGAAATTTATCAAAACGTTTTATTTTCAAAGATTCAAGTTTTCACTGAAATTGTTATGTTGAGTACAAGGTTTACATGGTTCACTATAAATTCAAGAAATGCAAAAAAAAACAAAAAACTAACAGAAAAACAAAAAAACAACATTTTCACTAGTGGTCTGAGACTTATGGATCTAATTGTATACTCTCAAATCTATGGAAATGATGTTATACAAAACAGAGGTTGTAAAAGGCATATACCTTGTCTGTCTGTCTGTCTGTCTGTCTGTCTCTCTCTCTCTCTCTCTCACACACACACACACACACACACACACACACACACACACACACACACACAATTTATGCAAAAAAAAAAAAAAAAACACACCACATTTTTAAAGCAGCACAATGTCACCACAAGGTAAAAAAAAGTCTTCTATCTTTGAAGGGACATTTGGTGTAAGTGTGAACCCCCCCTCAAAACACAGAGACAGACAGACAGACAGACAGACACACACACACACACACACACACACATTATTGATAAGTAGCTTTATCACACCCTTATACGTTCATACACCAGGGGGCAATTATAGGCAGTAGAATAATCCATTCAGGACATGTGCAGTGTTTGTATCTGTGTGTGTGTGTGTGTGTGTGTGTGTGTGTGTGTGTGTGTGTGATGGATATATAGAGAAAATTCACAAAAATGCTACAAGCAGCCAAGTGCAAAAAGCAATTTGAGACCAAAAAATTGTCAGCCGTGTTACACTTAACCGTAGCTTTAGATGAGCGGCTCCATTTTGGCTCCGTCCTAACACGTAATTGCTGTAGTACATGCTAAACCAAGCGTGTAATTGAAAGTGTGCTGTCGTTCCGCTTAGTATAAATAAATGCATTAACGCACTCAAACAGAATCACACACTTAACCCTAATGGCCTGTTCACTGCTTAGCGTTGTTTTGTCCCATTGGACCATGGTGTCCCTTTAGATTATAGTGCAATGTGACTGTAACATTTGTATTAAAATAAGCCTGCTATCGATTTTGTCTTTATCCGAGTGATGATCAATATAAACAATACTAATGGAAATAGAGCCCCCAAAGCCCCATGCTCGAGGATCATTTCCATGAGAGGTGGGAGTGGAAATGAGATGGAGGAAATTACTAAAATCGCCTTTTTTAACACTTTTACTGCAGTTTGTTAATCTCTGCTTTGCGGGTCAGTTTTATTTGGAGGCACTTTGATATATGTATATATATACAGTGGGACAAAAAAGTATTTAGTCAGCCACTGATTGTGCAAGTTCTCCTACTTAGAAAGATGAGAGAGGTCTGTAATTTTCATCATAGGTACACTTCAACTACAAGAGACAAAATGAGAAAAAAAAATCGAGGAAATCACATTGTAGGAGCTTTAAAGAATTTAATTGTAAAATATGGTGGAAAATAAGTATTTGGTCAATAAATTTGGTTCAACTCGATACTTTGTAACATAACCGTTGTTGGCAATGACAGAGGTCAAACATTTCCTGTAAGTCTTCACCAGGTTTGCACACACTGTAGCTGGTATTTTGGCCCATTCCTCCATGCAGATCTCCTCTACAGCAGTGATGTTTTGGGGCTGTCGCTGGGCAACACAGAATTTCAACTCCCTCCACACATTTTCTATGGGGTTGAGGTCTGGAGACTGGCTAGGCCACTCCAGGACCTTGAAATGCTTTTTACGGAGCCACTCCTTCGTTACCCGAGCGGTGTGTTTGGGATCACTGTCATGCTGGAAGACCCAGCCATGTTCCATCTTCAATGCTGTCACTGATGGAAGGAGGTTTTGGCTTAAAATCTCACGATACATGGACCTGTTCTTCTTCCCTTAAAACATGGATAGTCATACTGTCCCTGCAGAAAACAACAGAACCCAAAGATGATGTTGTCCACCCCCATGCTTCACAGTAAGTTTATGTGTCTTGGGGATGAACTCAGCATCCTTTTCCTCCAGTGAGTTTTTATCAAAAAGTTGTATTTTGGTTTCATCTGACCACTGATATTATCCCAATCCTGTATGGATAATCCATATGCTCTCTGGCAAACTTCAGACGGGGCCTGAACCATGTACTGGACTTTAAGCAGGGCACGCATGGCACTGCAGGATCTGGTCCTCTCCGGCGTAGCTGTGTTACTGATGGTAGGCCTTGTACCTTGGTATTCAGCTCTCTGCAGGTCCATTCATCAGGTCCCTACGTTTTAGTTCTGGATTTTTTGATCCACTGTTCTCATGATCATTTGACCCCACACGAGATGAGAAAACTCTTGCGTTGGGGCCCCAGATCAAGGGAGATTATCACATGGTCGTATGCTTTCTATTTTCCTACAGTTGCTCCACAAGTTGATTATTTCACAACCAACTGCTTTGCCTATGTGATCCCTCTTCCCAAGGCTGGTGCAGGTCTACAATTTTCTTCATGTTGTCCTTCAACAGCTCTTTGGTCTTGGCCATGGTTGACGTTGGAGTCTGAGTTTGAGGCGTGTGGAAAGGTGTCTTATACAGATACGAGGTCAAACAGGGCCATTATACAGGTAACGAGTGGAGGACAGAAGAGCTTCTTAAAGAAGAAGTTACAGGTCTGTGAGAGCCAGAAATCTTGCTTGTTTGTGGGTGACCAAATACTTATTTTCCACCATGATTTACAATTAAATTCTTTAAAAATCCTACAATGTGATTTCCTGGATTTTTTTTCTCATTTTGTCTCTCATAGTTGAAGTGTACCTATGATGAAAATCACTTCTCTCATCTTTCTAAGTAGGAGAACTTGCACAATCAGTAGCTGACTAAATACTTTTTTGCCCCACTGTGTGTGTGTGTGTGTATATATATATATATATATATGAGAGAGAGAGAGAGAGAGAGAGAGAGAGAGAGAGAGAGAGAGAGAGAGAGAGATCCCTCAAAGCTTTGCAACAACTACTTGAACACCAGATGAAGACTCACCTGAGCTAATCCCCATTGAGCATTTATGGAAGCATTCAGTAAAATCAAATCATGCTGGGGAACATGGATCATCAGATTTTACACAAAATGGTGCAGTTGAAGAAGACACTATAATCACAGCAGAACTGTCATTACAGCAGAAAAATGTCATACCTAATATTAATGAATTCTTGAATTTATCAAAAAGATTTTCTTTTCAAAGGTTTTTCACTAGTGGTGTCAGACGTTTTGCCCATATTGTAGGCATATTAGTATGTTATTATTATTCATTCATTGTTCAAAGCACACCTCCTTGTTTCAAGACTTATTGTCCATTTTATCAGTTCAACCTACCATAAAGAAGCACTTTATTTTTCAGTTCTACAGTTACAGACTGTACTCCATCTGTTTCTCTGCATACTTTGTTCGTCCCCTTTATTCTGTCATGGTCAGGATCCCCACAGGACCACTAAAAATGAGGTACTATTTGGGTGGAGGATCATTCTGAGCACTGCAGTGACGCTGATGTGGTGATGGTGTGTTAGTGTGTGTTGGTCTGGTATGAATGGATCAGACACAGCAGTGCTGCTGGAGCTTTAAACACTGTGCTCACTAACTGCACTCTATTAGACACATCTAACATATTGCTCCACGTTATAGATGTAAAGCCAGAGACAGTAGCTCATTTGTTGTTGCACAGTTTGTGTTAGTCATCCTCTAATCCTTCATCAGTGCTCACAGGCTGCTGCCTACAGGATGCTGGTGGCTGGACATTTTTGGTCAATGAATTATTGTCAGCCCAGCAGTGACACTGAGGTGTTTAAAACTCCAGCACTGCTATGTCTGATCCAAGGAAACATGGTAGGCAGGGAAAGTGGGAGTCAGTGAAGCAGAAACTATGTTGTATAATCTTGTAAAATGTAACCATTTGCACTTCTAATGACAATAACAGGGTCAGAGCCTCTGTCTGTACATTTCTCTTTCTCTGAACCTGTAGCAGTAGGCGATGCTGGCTGTGATGGATAACAGAAGGATGAGTAACGTGATGCAAATGGCGATGCCAGTGTTTCTCCTCTTCTCCTGTTCAACTTGCTGCAGCTCCCACCACTCCAGATCACTGAACTGACACCGCTCACCCATGTAGCCTGGCAAACAACTACATGCCACACATGGATGGCCACACACACACACACACACACACACAGCATATTCAGTATACTTTCACATATTATACAGGACACATTCACTATACATTGATACAAATGTATTGAAACTTGCACAGTTACCTACACACACACATTATTATACCTTTACTGCATTTAACAGGCACCCTTATTCAGAGCAGCTTACAGTGCCTATAGAAAATCAGCATACCCCATTGAAATCTTTGTCTTTTGTCACATTATATCATGAAAATGAAAATAAATAATGTCACATTATAACACTCACAATCAAAACGAAAATGTCACTTTAAAAATTTCTGACACTTCTAATAACGTAATTAGAAAAGAAAAAAAATCTGGTTTAGATAATTAATCAGCCCTTTAGAGTAATCACCTTCCAGATTACACACCAGGCCAACACCTGACATAAATTGTTGGTTTCAATTACTTCAGAACAAGACCAGTTGCTCCTTGAGGATTCCAATACTAGTAGTGCATGGTAGAACAAAAAATCACCATGGATGGAAAGGTGTCTTCAAAGGGGCTCTGTGATAAAGCAGTGGAGAAGGATACAAGAAGATTTCAGTGGCTTTAACTATCCCTCTGAGTATTGTTCAGAGCTTTATCAAGAAATGGAAAGTAGATGGCACCACCGACACCTTTGCCAAGATCGTCCTTCCAAACTGGATGACCGAACCAAGAGGATCCTGATCTGGGAAGCTACCAAGAGGCCAATGTCTATAGACGGAGATTGGTCATTCTGTACACGTGATTCACAAACTTTACACACACACACACACACACACAAAGAAAGATGTGGCAAAACGTTTTATGGTCAGATTGAACTTCCAGCATGACAGCGTCTTTGAAACACTGCCAAAAACAAAACAAAACAGTGGCTTAAGGATAGTAAGGAAGTAATGATAGGAAGGAATGGTGAAGGTCAGAGTCCAGACCTAAATCCGATGTGGATAGACAGAAGAGAACAGTGCCTTGTCGGTCACCAACTCTGACAGAACTCGAACAATGTTGCTTCCTTCAAGAATGGACAAATATTCCCCAGTCTAAGTGTGCAAAGCTGATAGTTACATATCCAAACAGACTGATGGCTGTAATTAACGCAAAAGGTGGTTCTACAAAGTACTAAATCTGATCACTTTTCCACCCCTTTATTTTGGTTTAACATTTTTAAAAGTAATTTCCCTTTTTCTCCTTTTTTGAATGTTGCAACTCAATGTGTACATAAAGTTGAATGTGTCCATAGGCACTGTACAATTGAACTGAGTAGTTAAAGGCTGAGTTTAAGGGCCCAAGTAGTCAAAGCATTTGACTACACAACAGTAGGCTGAGCATCCAAGTCTCAGTAGAAGCAATCTGGTGTTGTGGTAATCAACTGCTTGGGCTGTATCATGTAAAATTGTATAAATTAGAAGTTGCACTGAAAACTAAAAATCGCTCAAAAACACGCAAGCAAATTATTCATATTGGTGAAAGTATCCACCGTAAAATCCACTTATGTACATATTAGACCAAATGCAGACATACGATTAACACGTTCTACTGAAACTCTTCAGATACAGTGCAATTTCGTTTTTAAAACAACACTGCCATCTGCTGCTCATAAATGGTATTACATGTTTATGGGTTTCCTGGATGCCGACCAGCCTTTCTGACTTTCTCTTTACGTTAGTAGATAATGTGTAAATCTTAATGAGGTATTAGGCAATTGATATTGAGCAAAGAAAATTTCCGCCTGTTGAAACAAAAAAACGTACACGGGATCAGGTTTAGTCCTACAGCTAAGTTGCTACTTAACTTTTGACTTTACTCTTCCTTTGCTGTCTGTGCTTTAAAAATGGCATCTTGTACTGGAATGGTGTTTTTAGAACGAAGGCTAAAGAGAAGCTGGTTATATGTTTTTTGTTTTATTCATCAGATTTATTCATATAATAAGTACACAAACAAGCAAGATTTCTGGCTCTCACAGACCTGTAACTTCTTCTATAAGAAGCTCTTCTGTCCTCCACTCGTCACCTGCATTAATGGCATCTCTTTGACCTCAATATCTGTATAAAAGACACCTGTCCACAGCCTCAAACAGTCAGACTCCAAACTCAACCATGGCCAAGACCAAAGAGCTGTCGAAGGACACCAGGAAGAAAATTGTAGACCTGCACCAGGCTGGGAAGAGTGAATCTACAATAGGCAAGCAGGCTGGTTTGAGTAAATCAACTGATCGTGTTTAGAGGAAGAAGAATGCTGAGTTGCATCCCAAGAACACCATACCTACTGTGAAGCATGGGGGTGGAAACATCATGCTTTGGGGCTGTTTTTTCTGAAAAGGGGACAGGACGACTGATCCGTGTTAAGGGAAGAATGAACGGGGCCATGTATCGTGAGATTTTAAGCCAAAACCTCCTTCCATCAGTGAGAGCATTGAAGATGGAGCGTGGCTGGGTCTTCCAGCATGACAATGATCCCAAACACACCGCTCGGGCAACGAAGGGGTGGCTCCGTAAAAAGCATTTCAAGGTCCTGGAGTGGCCTAGCCAGTTTCCAGACCTCAACCCCATAGAAAATTTGTGGAGGGAGTTGAACGTCTGTGTTGCCCAGCGATAGCCCCAAAACATCACTGCTCTAGAGGAGATCTGCATGGAGGAATAGGCCAAAATACCAGCTACAGTTTGTGCAAATCTGGTGAAAACTTACATGAAACGTTTGACCTCTGTCATTGCCAACAAAGGTTATGTTACAAAGTATAGAGTTGAGCTTTTGTTATTGACCAAATACTTATTTTCCACCATAATTTACAATTAAATTATTTAAAAGCCCTACAAGGTGATTTCCTGGATTTTTTTTTTTTCATTTTGTCTCTGATAGTTGAAGTGTACCTATGATGAAAATTACAGACCTCTCTCATCTTTCCACTATATTCCACTACTTTCCCCAACCTTATAAGCAGCTTGACCTGCCTAATAGCACTAATAACAGGAATGGGGTCCTCAAGGAACAGCCAGTTTATTCTTAAATAACCTAAAACTGCTACAATTCATTCATCCAAGTCATTTTGATTGTGCATGTGTGAGGGGTTGTTGTGAGTCACATACTTGCAACCATAGGCATCCATCTCAGGAAAGTAGAAACAGACTCCATCAAACAGACAGTAGGTGTCATGAGAGGATGGACAGTTCTCCACTGCATTTTTGTGCTGCCACTGAGTGGTGATGTCAAGTGGACTTGTTCTACTGGGCCTGAAGGGTGCATTATTCAACACTGCAAAACCAAGAGAGAGAAGACATGACTCCAACATGGCTATACAGCACATACAAGCTCACCAACACTGCCTAAATGCATTGAATTGTTGCCATGAGATTGGCTGATGTTTGCGTTAATGTACTGTTGAACATGTGTACCTAATAATGTACCTGGAGAATGATATGCCGCATTATCCATGGGGGTTGGTTCCAGGAACCCCATGGATACCAAACTCTGTGGATGTTCAATTCCCTTATATAAAATGGAGTCATATTTGCATATAGCCTAGGGAAATCCTCCCATGTACTTTGTTATCTGCGGGTTACTAACAATACCTAATATGACGTAAATGCTCTATGAACTGTTATTTTACTAATGTTTTGGTTTAATAAATAATGGGAAGAAAAATAGTTGTACCTGTGACCAAACAAGATCAAACAATGAGTGCTAGAGAGAGATTGTGGATCTGTGAAATTGCAAGAGGCAATGGATGGTTGAATCTATGGATGTGCAACAGGACCAACTGTACCTACATTCATCTTAAAATGCTTAAAATGTTTTTATGTCCATTTATTTTGTTTTGAACACCTCCACCTATCTAATCTGAGTCAAATAAAACCCTTACATCATACATTACATTTACGTTATTTAGCAGATGCCCTTATCCAGAGTTGACATACAATTGATACAGTCTTATAATCCAAGCAATTGTGGATTGAGGGTCTTACTCAAGGACTCAACAGTGGCAGCTTAGCAGAGGTGGGATTTGAACCCTGCACCTTCTGGTCCATAGTCCAGTAACTTAACCGCTCGGCCACCTCAGTCCACCAGAAAAAAAAACCCCCAGCAATGACCAGCATATGTTGTGTGTTGGATGCTGGTCAGTTAGCTAGACCATACGAGGTATATGTTCAATGTTGATCCAAGTTGGCGTATGTTGGTTAGTTCTGGTCTGATGATGGTTAAACCGACTAAATCAAATGGTCTTGCTGGTAAAGCTGCGTGACACAAAATAAGCACAAACTTTTTAGCAGGGCTTCTTATTACTCTTCATCACTCTTGTACTTTGTTCTTTCTTCTGTTTTTACTTTTGTCTGCTTTTCATGTTCGTTCCCACACACCCACAAATATTACATACAGTCCACACCTCTGCAAAGGTGCAGCAATTGCCAGTACCGATAGTTTGCACTGATTAGTGCAACGACTTCTGTTAAACTGGGTCCCTTTGTTGTATTGATATGCTGTCTAATGCCTCTGGTGCCCTTTGCTGTAGATCAAGCTCAGGGTTGACAAGAAATGCACACCACTGCTTTAACATGTAAACCATACAGACAGATCATGTAGAACCATAGCTATAGCCATAGCATTGGTATTTATTCTTAATTTCCCTGTTTGTTTAAGTTTTAACAATTTGTCATATATTGTAAGAACACAAATAACTTCATGAAGAGTGTTTGTTAATTTTGAGTAAACAAGAAGCTTTGTTCTATGCATTTTTGGGTTCAGCGTTATTGTATGTGTATGTGAAGAAAGTATTACAATCATTATTTAAACATACTTTGGAAATATACATGTGGAACAACCCACAAGAACACATATTTGGGAACATCCTGGGAATATACATTGGCCATCAGGCACCACACATTTGGCGACATACATTAGATGTCAGGCTCTTAGAGCCACAGATAATGGGACACACACTGGACTGCATAGTGCCAAGAAACCACATGCATCTGAAACTTCATGTTGTCAGGTTCAGGATTCAGCCAAAGTAGCTCAGCTTCATTCAGTCTCCTGTCACCATTAAGTTGATGTACAGTGGTGTGAAAAAGTGTTTGCCCTTTTCCTGATTTTCTATTTTTTTGCATGTTTGTCACACTTAAGTGTTTTGGAACATCAAACCAATTTAAGTATTAGTCAAAGACAACACAAGTAAACACAAAGTGCAGTTTTCAAATGAAGGTGTTTATTATTAAAGGATAAAAAAATCCAAACATACATGGCCCTGTGTCAAAAAGTGATTGCCCCCTTTTGTTAAAACATAACTATGGTTTATCACACCCGAGTTCACTGTCTATAGCCACACCCAGGCCTGATTATTGCCACATCTGTTCTCAATCAGGACATCACTTAAATAGGACCTGCCTGACAAAGTGAAGTACACCAAAGGATCATTAAAAGCTACACATCATGCCGAGATCCAAAGAAATTCAGGAACAATTGAGAAAGAAAGGGTTATAAAGCCATTTCTAAAGCTTTGGGACTCCAGCGAGAGCCATTGTCCACAAATAGCGAAGACATGGAACAGTGGTGAACCTTCCCCGGAGTGGCTGGCTGACCAAAATTACCCAAAGAGTGCAGCAACGACGCATCCAAGAGGTCACAAAAGACCCCACAACAGCATCCAAAGAACTGCAGGCCTCACTTGCCTCAGTTAAGGTCAGTGTTCATGCCTCCACCACAAGAAAGAGACTAGCCAAAACTGGCCTGCATGGCACAATTCCAAGATGAAAACCACTGCTGAGCAAAAAGAACATTAAAGCTCGTCTCATTTTTTCCAGAACACATCTTGATGATCCCCAAGACTTTTGGGAAAACATTCTGTGGACTGATGAGACAAAAGTTGAACTCTTTGGAAGGTGTGTGTCCCATTACATCTGGCGTAACACAGCATTTAAAAAAAAAAGAGCATTATAGCAACAGTAAAATATGGTGGTGGTAGTGTGATGGTCTGGGGCTGTTTTGCTGCTTCAGGATGTGGAAGACTTGCTGTGATAAATGGAACTCTGCTGTCTACCAAAAAATCCTGAAGGAGAATATCCGACCATCTGTCTGTGTCCTCAAGCTGAAACGAACTTGAGTTCTGCAGCAGGACAATGATCCAAAACACACCAACAAGTCCACCTCTGAATGGCTGAAGACAAACAAAATGAAGACTTGAGTGGCCTAGTCAAAGTCCTGACCTGAATCCTATTGTGATGCTGTGGCATGACCTTAAATAGGCCGTTCATTGTCAAACACCCTCCAATGTCGCTGAATTACAACAATTCTGCAAAGAATTCATTGCAAGGATTTTTTTCTCTTTTAATAATAAACACCTTTGCTTAAAAACTGCATTTTATGTTTACTTGTGTTGACTAATATTTAAATTGGTTTGATGTTCCGAAACACTTAAGTGTAACAAACATGCAAAAAAATAGGAAATCAGGAGTGGGGCAAACACTTTTTCCCACCACTGTATGTTTAACTGGTACACATTTGAGTTGAGTTTTGTGTATTCTGGATGTGTGCTTCCTAGATGTTTCTGCCTTGCCACAGGCTCCCATGTTTCAGTGCCCTTTGGGGTGGACACCAGAGTCCCACATTACAACTCCAGTAAGAGATAAGCATGTTTGATTCAGACTATTTGGTTAAGTGTGAAGCTGAGCTTACCTTGGCAGTTAAATCCTGATCCTGCATATCCCACTTTACACCTGCATTCATATCCACCGAGAGTATTTACGCACTCTGCGTTCTCGTCACAATTGTGCATCTCCAATCGGCATTCATCTATATCTGAGAATGCAAGCATATGCATATTAACATAGAAAAGGAAGGATTGCAGGATGTCATGAGTCCACTATCAATAGATGTATTGCAAGTAATGTGTGTGTGTGTGTGTGTGTGTGTGTGTGTGTGTGTGTGTATCTGAATTTCTCTCACCCATACAATGGGGTCCATCTCCATTGAATCCAGCTTTGCATTGACACACAAATCCACCTGGGGTGTTCACACACTCCAGCCAGGGACTGCTGCACTCCACCAACCCTGCTGTGCATTCATCAATATCTATAAACACACACACACACACACACACACACACACACACACACACACACACGTTTATCTTACTATACTTGTGAGGACTTTTCATTGACATGAATGACAATGAAGGACTACTGCAGCTAATAAATACTGTACCTACACCTACCTCTAAACCTGACCTCAGCAATCTATAGCAAGTACTTTGGTTCTTTTGGTTTTTCAAATAAAAGTTGCCATTTTTGTTAAAAAAAAGCAACTGGAAAAACAGTCCTCACTAATCAAAATTCCAAGTATAGCATGACAAAGTACACATACACTTCATCAGCATCAGTAGAATTGGCTCAAATGAATAATAGGTGAACACCAAGTTTGTCAGCATCAATAAAGCATTTCTATATACACACAAATCAAACATGAACAAGTTATGAAAAATTTATGAATAATTAGAAAAGACTCAAGAATAACTAATAAATTATTATAGTACACAGAACACAGTACACAGCTGGCATACATAGCAACACACACAGTCTTTGGGAATTTTTCATTGATATAATGATTGCTGTAGCTTATTACTGCTACACCTAACCTTAATCATATAATCACAGAATGGCTCTTTTGGTTTTTCACAGATTTTATAAATATGCTAATTTTCTTGACCTACACACACACACACACACACACACACACACACACACACTTGCTTACCTATACAGACTAAACCATCTCCAGTGAAACCATTCAGACAGTGACATGCTGATCCGATTTCCGTCGACACGCACTGTGCATTCACATCACAACTCAGAGAGGGACATTCATCCTGATCTACACAAAAACACACCTGTCATTAAACCATTACAATAATATAATATACTGTACACTGAATTATTAACCATAAAATCTTTAACATTGTTATTGCTGTTCTTTAACTTAAGTGAATGAGGTAAGTCATAGATGTATCAGTTCCACAACAGGTGAGCTACTGTATCTGACTTTACATCTACAATGTGGAGCAATATGGTAGATGTGTCTAATAAAGTGCACAGGGAATGATTACAGTGTTTTTGTACTCCAGCAGCACTGCTGTTTTTCAGATTTTTAATACTGCATGCAGATTTTTTTGGAGTTCACTGTGTGAACGGTGGTCAGACCCTTTGCTTTCTGTATCTGGTGTGACCCCCCTGTGCAGCAATAGCTGCACCTAAGCATTTCCTGTAACTGTTGATCAGTCCTGCACACCAGCTTGGAAGAATTTTAGCCCATTCCTCCATACAGAACAACTTCAACTCTGGGATGTTGGTGGGTTTCCTCAAATTAACTGCTCGCTTCAGGTCCTTCCACAACAATTTCGATTGAATTAAGGTCAGGACTTTGACTTGGCCATTCCAAAACATTAACTTTATTCTTCTTTAACTATTCTTTGGTAGAATAACTTGTGTGCTTAGGGTCGTTGTCTTGCTCCTTGACCCACCTTCTCTTAAGATTCAGTTCATGGACAGATGTCCTGACATTTTCCATTAGAATTATCTGATATAATTCAGAATTCATTGTTCCATCAATGATGGCAAGCCGTCCTGGCCCAGATGCAGCAAAACTGGCCCAAACCATGATACTACCACCCATGTTTCACAGATGGGATAAGGTTCTTATGCTGGAATGTAGTGTTTTACTTTCTCCAAACAGAATGCTTTTCTTTGAAAACAAAACATTTATCTATTTTGGTTTCATCTCTCCAGAAAACATTCTTCCAGTAGCCTTCTGACTTGTTCACATGATCTTTAGCAAACTGCAGATGAGCAACAATGTTCTCTTTGGAGAGCAGTGGCTTTCTCCTTGCAATCCTTGCAAGTGTTCTTCTGATGGTGGACTCATGAACATTAAGATTAGCCAATGTGAGAGAGGCCTTTGGTTGCTTAGAAGTTACCCTGGGGTCCTTTGTGATCTTGCTAACTATTACATGCCTTATTGGCCGACCACTCCTGGGGAGGGATCTGATGATGTGATCTGCAAATCTGATTATGCAGAAATATAGAAAATTCTAAAGGGTTCACAAACTTTCAAGTATCACTGTAAATTCCCAGACGTGCAGGTTTATCTCGTTAACTGTAATCAGTGGCCCTCCTACTGGGTGCTGTCGGCGCATCTGTGCAGGGCTTGCCATCCTAATCCCAGCATGTTTTCCACACTGCCGTTGCCCTCTAAACTCGGGCTGCAGAACTGTGTGCTTCCTAATTCATTTCTTGTATTTTCTGGTTGTATTATAATAAAGAGACTGAGAAATAACTATGTACTGTATGTTCATTATACCATTTCTAAAGCAATGACATTTCTCATCTAATGAGACCCTAAGACTTTTGCACAGTACAGCATGACCAGCATAAATAAATCTGTTTTCTGGTGATGGAACAGCAAAAAGAGTCAGACATAATTTTATTTGCAATACCAAACTTTGGAAAGAAACATAGGCAAGATGAAATTATACTTGTATTCATGGCAAACGGAACCAATTCCAGCTAAGTATACCTTCCAATAGTTTTCGGTGGTCTTTTTTTAGTTTGAACTTTCAATTCAATCAAAATTAAAAATACAAAAATATATATATATCATTCTAATATATGTAATCAGCCCTACAGTTAAGCAGAATTAGTTTCCTTTTTTATATCTAGTGCACAATAAAGGGTGGAAATGTCATTACTCCAAGCTGCCTATAGTACATTACATAGATTCAGCCTTATTTGTCAGACTGGATCAGACAAAGCACTCAATCGCTGAACCAGTAAAAATTAAACAAATGGCTTATTGCACACAGAGTCAAATAAGGCTGAGAGTTATTAGACATTTAAGTAGTTCAGAATGGTCAGCCTGATCCGAAATCAGTGAGAATTTAAAAAAAAAAGGGAATCGTCAAAAATCAATGCTCACAAATGCCCAAAATTCTAAATATTCAGAGGTGAATAATGGAGAACTCAGAAAATCCAGAACATGGTGAACCAGCATGGTAAAATGTACAAAAAACAGTTGGAAAGTAGTCCAGTACAAGCACAGGGGGAAATAGGGAAGAACACTCAGCACCAGAATCAATAAACTCTCATATGAGAAACTACAAAAACCCACGATAGAAGGAACAGCACAAAATCTGCAGAAGAAACCAGAGCCTGATAACAAAGGCACACACGGGAAAAAGCTGACAATCTGGCAGAGAATGGAAGAAAAAGGTAGATATACAGTGGGGCAAAAAGAGTATTTAGTCAGCCACTGATTGTGCAAGTTCTCCTACTTAGAAAGATGATAGAATTCTGTAATTTTCATCATAGGTACACTTCAACTATGAGAGACAAAATGAAAAAAAAATCGAGGAAATCACATTGTAGGATTTTTAAAGAATTTAATTGTAAATCAGGGTGGAAAATTAGTATTTGGTCACCCACAAGCAAGCAAGATTTGTGGCTTTCACAGACCTGTAACTTCTTCTTTAAGAAGCTTTTCTGTCCTCCACTCATTACTGTATTAATGGCACCTGTTTGATATCATTATCTGTATAAAAGACACCTGTCCACGGCCTCAAACAGTCAGACTCCAAACTCAACCATGGCCAAGACCAAAGAGCTGTCGAAGGACACCAGGAAGAAAATTGTAGACCTGCACCAGGCTGGGAAGAGTGAATCTACAATAGGCAAGCAGGTTGGTGTGAATAAATCAACTGTGGGAGCAATTGTAAGAAAATGGAAGGCATACAAGACCATTGATAATCTCTCTCGATCTGGGGCCCCATGCAAGATCTCATCCCATGGGGTCAAAATGATCATGAGAATAGTGAGCAGAAAACCCAGAACAACACGGAGGGACCTGATGAATGACCTTCAGAGAGCTGGGACCAAAGTAACAAAGGCTACCATCAGTAACACACTACGCCGAGACACGGGTGGGTGGTGTCTGGCCGGATGGAGGGTCCGAGACGTTGGAGAGGTCAGTCCCTTGGGGGTTCCAGAAGCAGACACCAAGACGATTGTCCTCAACCCATGAAGGAGCCCTCTGGATGACCTCTGGAAGGACTGGAATGGAGAACCTCTGGGGAGGCCCCACTGGAACGGAGGGCCTCTGGAAAGGCTCTACTGGAACGATGAACCTCCAGTGAAGCTTCTCAGAAACAGGCGGCCTCAGGCAAGGCCTCTCTGGAGCGGACGGCCTCTGAGAAGGCCTCCCGAGAACAGATGGCCTCTGGTACAGACGTCCTTGGTGTAGGCACAGGCGCTGAAACTGTCACCTTCGGTGCCAGCATGGGAATAGATGCTAATGTCTGTGGCGCGGGAGTCGGCGCAAATGTCCATTTTGCGGGAGTTGGCGCAACTTGCTCAGCCAACCCACCAATACTCCTGCTTTATATGCGGGGCTAGGTTGTGTGACGGATACAGGTACAGAACTAAGATATGGGACCCTGCGGCGCGGCCTGTGGGGACACGGAGCTAACGAACTCAGAAACAGAGCTTACATGCTCAGACGCAAATTGTAAAGGCGCGGCACGCTTGGATACCGGACCATGCACGGGTAACACTTCAGACACAGAATTAATCAATCCCGGTACGTAACGTAGTTGAGCAACCAATTCTGAAACGAGGCTAAAGAGAGCCAAGGGCTTGAAATTAGAGCAAACCAGCGTAAGGCGCTTGGAAGCAGAGCAAGGCAGTGCTAGAGGCTCGGGGAAGGGAAGGGGGTTAGAGGCCAAGTTACCTAGCGGACGAGCGCGAGGAGCCTCCAAATCTGGCTAGTTTGTTCCAACATGAAAGTGTGAGTGGCAGCTTGCTTGGGTATGGGCTTATGCGGTGCTAATGGCTCTGATGTAGAGCTAACAGACGTGGCGGGCTTGGAAACAGGGCCAAGCGGTGCCAGTGGCACGGAAATGCGCCCAACATGCTCAGGTGCCAAGCTAGATGGGGTTGACGACCCAGAGATAGGACTAACGGGTTCACTTACTGGGCTACTGGATGCTAACGGCCAAGGTGTAGAGATGCGAGGTGTTAAAGGCCCAAAAATGAAGCCAACCGGCTCAATTACAGGGCTAAACAGTGCAGTATAGATACGGAGCAGGGGTGCTCGGATACAGAGCTAACGCACTAAGCTACAGGGCCCAAATGGTAAGTCTGCAGAGCTAAGCAGCGCGGTGTGCCTAGATATGTGGCCAGCATGCTCAATCATGGAGACTTGCTCAGGTACGATGCTAACCTTTGGGGACCTGGTGAGCTTAGGGTTCTGGGTGTCTTCGACAGCTGGGGGAGGACTCAGGGCGTCCTCAGAGGGAGAAGTGGCACCCTGGATGTCCTTTGTGAGCAAGGTGGCGACCTGGACGTCCCCAGCGAATGAAGTGATGCTCTGGACGTCCTTTGCAAGGGAGGTGGCGCTCTGGACGTCCTTGGCAAGCAAAGTAGCACTCTGGATGTCCTCGGCAGGCAAGGTAGTGCTCTGGATGTCCTTGGCGGGCGAAGTAGTGCTCTGGACATCGTCGGCGAGAGAAGAAGCACTCTGGAAGTCCTCAGCAAGTGAAGAAAGCGCTCTGGACATCCTCAGCGAGGGGGGCAGCGTTCTGGAAGGTCTTCAGAGTGAGCGAAGCACTCAGGACTGTTTCCAAAGTGAGCGTTTTCTGGGCCGGCCTGGTCCAGACGACAGCAAGGATACCTCGGATTGCCGCGAGCGGAGGATCTAGTTCGAATCCAGGCGCCTGACTTCGGTTGTGCCTTTGGATTGACATGGGAAGAGGGCCAAACTCTGCTCCGAAGTGTTCGATCTGGGGTCATACCTCCACCGCCCAGTCCAATACATTGCCGGTGAGGTGCAGTCCCACAAAAGCCAAGCGGTCTCTTTCCGAAGAAAAAAAATAGTAATCCAAACATGCACGGTATTCCAAAAAAAACTGCTGGGATTTACAATGGTCCCCATTAAACTTGTCCGGCTGGCGTGGGGGTTGTGCTGGGCTAGAACTTGCCGTCTCCATACTTGGCAGGAGCATTCTGTTAGGTGGGGGCCAACTGTCGCAACGGACTGCACAGAGTTTGAAAATAAAATAAAAGCTCCTGCAACGCACTGGGGAGAAAGTCCGGATTAAATAGGTCCATAATCAACCAAAAGTAATGAGTTCCAGGTAGGGCCACGGCCATGTTCCCTGCACACGGGATCGCGGGCGATGTAGTCTTAAATCGCCCACAGAGGCAAAATCCCGATCCAGCCGCGACACATAACAGGAGCCATGTATTGTGAGATTTTAAGCCAAAACCTCCTTCCATCAGTAAGAGCATTGGAGCTGGAACGTGGCTGGGTCTTCCGGCATGACAATGATCCCAAGCACCCCACTTGGGCAACGAAGGAGTCTCTCCATAAAAAGCATTTCAAGGTCCTGGAGTGGCTTATCCAGTCTCCAGACCTCAACCCCATAGAAAATATATGTGGCGTGATGCCCAGCAACAGCCCCAAAACATCACTGCTCTAGAGAAGATCTACATGGAGGAATGGGCCAAAATATCAGCTACAGTGTCTGCAAACCTGGTGAAGACTTACAGTAAACGTTTGACCTCTATCATTGCCAACAAAAGTTATGTTACAAAGTATTGAGTTGAACTTTTTTTTGACCAAATACTTATTTCCCACCATAATTTACAATTAATTTTTTTTTTAAATCCTACAATGTGATTTCCTGGATTTGTTTTCCCATTTTGTCTCTCATAGTTGAAATGTACCTATGATGAAAATTACAGACCTCTCTCATCTCAAGTAGGAGAACTTGCACAATCAGTGGCTGACTAAATACTTTTTTTGCCCCACTGTAAGTAGCATGGGGAAAGTGAGGTAGAGCTGCAGGTACAGTGGTGCTTGAAAGTTTGTGAACCCTTTAGAAGTTTCTATATTTCTGCATAAATATGACCTAAAACATCACCAGATTTTCACACAAGTCCTAAAAGTAGATAAAGAGAACCCAATCAAACAAATGAGACAAAAATATTATGCTTGGTCATTTATTTATTGAGGAAAATGATCTAATATTACATATTAGTGACTGGCAAAAGTATGTGAACCTTCGCTTTCAGTATCTGGTGTGACCCCCCCTGTGCAGCAATAACTGCAACTAAACGTTTTCTGTAACTGTTGATCAGTCCTGCACACCGGCTTGGAAGAATTTTAGCCCATTCTTTTGTACAGAACAGCTTCAACTCTGAGATGTTGGTGGGTTCCTCACATTAACTCCTCGCTTCAGGTTCTTCCACAATATCCACAGCACAACATTCCACAAAATGGATTAAGGTCAGAACTTTGACTTGGCCATTCCAAAACTTTATTCTTCTTCAACCATTCTTTGGTAGGACGACTTGTGTGCTTAGGCTAGTTGTCTTGCCCAACTTCTCTGGAGATTCAGTTCATGGACAGATGTCTTAACAAATATATGCAGAAATATAGAAAATTCTAAAGTGTTCACAAACTTTTAAGCACCACTGTAGGGTGGCAAACTGAGGATATGTGGTGCAGCAGCTGGCAAAACGTTATCAAATCAAAAACACTTTGAAAGGAAATCAAAACTGATGGAAACAAACAGAGATATTGACACTATTTTACTTTATCTTTTGGTTATGTGGAGGTAAATGGATAAGCAATTATTGTGTGTGTGTGTGTGTGTGTGTGTGTGTGTGTGTTCATACCTGACACCATTTTCTCAGCAGGCTCTCTGGTGTCTGATTGCAAAGACAAAGGTGAACTCTCATAATCTAGTGCTACCCCATCTCCAGTCTCTGCAAGGAAAAACACACTGCAGCCAAATATTTTTCTGTGACTTCACCATTATTTACCAATGTAAAGAGTCAGTATAGTGTACAACACTATTGTTTGCTGATCTCAGTAGGGAAGCCAAGACATCCTGTCGGAGTGGAGAGTTCTAACTGCGTCAGTATCAGTTAGATGGTAACATAACACTGAAGATCATATGTACTACCGTGTTTGCACCATGTCTTTGGTGCAGTTAAGCTGAATTTTGCCTTACTCACTAGATATGAAACTACAGTATGAGGCTGTAAGTGCAGTTTATCCACTGTGTACATGGGAACAGATATAGTGCACTACTGCGCCTTATTGAAAAAGCATTGTGTTAAACATTTACACACCTTTTTACATTGTGAGTGAATTGGTATGTGTATTGTCATAAACATTTTTTTACCTGTGTAATATAAGAAGATTGTTTTAAGGACAATAATACAATATTATCTTAAGTAACAATATGTTGGAAAGCCTTGTGTTTTCCAACAATGCTTGTCCATTGGTTTGTGTTGGTGCAGTGACTGAAGTTCCAGACTATGGACCAGAAGGTCCCAGATTCAAACACTAACTACATATTTGGGCCCTTGAGCAAGATGTTTAACCCATAATTCCTTGTATTTTTAGTTGTGAATAGATCTACTGAGAAAGTCTGGAAATTGATGCAAATAAACTACTTTTTTTTCTAGCCGTCTAGCTGTTTTCAAGACAAACTAGGGTGATTTTGTCATGCAGATCTGGCAACCATAGTCAAACCAGATTGACAACAAATACACAGGCTTTGAAAAAATAACACTCATCATGACCTTAAATCTTACTTCTCAGAAAAAAAAAAAAATCTGCACTATGCATGTCACATACACCTAGGTTTTTACATTGGTTGCTAGAGTGCAAAAACACATATTGACACCTACATTGGAATTCAATACAAAACCAGAACTTTTTGCCCAGTGTTTCATTATAATTTGGATCAGGACAGCATTGATTAAGTTTTATTCAGCCACATCCCACATGCTGTATGATGCATATCTGACTGAGAGTGCTACTAACCAATCAAAACTGCTCATTAGACAAACCCCTGTCTACATGTTTGCATGCCCCTTCTGGTATTTTGAAGGGTTTGGTAATGTGAGTCTACTAACAAACGGACAATAAATCTGACCAATCAGATGATTGTGATTTTCACTGTCAGGGCTGGCCTTAACCATAACCCCTCTCAGCATATGAATAAGGTGCTATGTATTCATCATTCATAAATTAACATCACTGTCTATGCACATGCTAATTGGCTAGATAAAACCAAAAACAGACTTGCAAAGAAACTTGCAATAATTCAGCAATGTCAGCCAAGTCTACCTACAAAGTAGTAGATCATTTTCTGGCAAAGGAGTGGATCGACTTTATCTTCAAATAAGCCTGATGAGTTTGGTGTTTACTTAATGTTTTGGCTGCCATGGCATACTGTATACATAAGAAATGAGTAATCCTACTTTGTTGAATGTTTGTACTTGCAGGATTCATGGATTGATTTCTAATGTGTTAAACAGAAAATTAAGATTTGGATTGTAGATGCATTTGAGGTCTGTTGATCTGGGACTGTGGTAGCCTAGTGGTTAAAGTATTGGACTCTGGACCAGAAGGTCGAGAGTTCAAATCCCACCTCTGCCAAGCTGCCACTGTTGGGTCTATGAGCAAGACCCTTAACCCACAATTGCTTGGATTGAAAGACTGTACCAATTGTAAGTCGCTCTGGATAAGGGTGTTTACTAAATGCTGTAAATGTAAATCTGCATTTTGAAATCCATACAATAATTTAAAGTCAATTCAAAGTTTATGTGGTAATTTTTTGTGTCTATTATCCATCAAATGATAGGGCATGCTGTGATACTAGGAGGAATGAGTCGCTCAGAATCTGCTTTTACACAGCTGGAAACAACCAATATTTCTGTGGAGACACAGATCCAGCCCTAGGAGGTAAGCACAGTGTGTGTATGTAAGTATGTATGTGTGTGTGTGTGTGTGTGTGTGTATGTGTGTGTGTGTGTGTGTGTGTACCTGGCTTAATAAGAGGATGCACAATAACAATTGAAGCAGGTTGGACAGTATTGATGGCCAGGCGTTCCACATTGCTTCCTGTTCTTCTATCCATCCGATATATCTCATTATCCTCCCAATTAGTAAACCACAGAGAATCCTCAAACACAGCCACATCAAATGGACGACCTACACACACACACACACACACACACACACACACACACACACACACATACATATACAATAAGAGCAAGGACCTTGTATTGAAATTTACAATTATAATTAATCACAGCAGATGATACAAAAGTTCTCAAAAGATCTATGAGATGGCATTTCAACTCTGGAGCATGTCTACCGTACTTGCTACCTCAGGAAAGCAGTTAGCATTTAAACAAATACTCACCCATGCCATTGTCTACTGGACCTACTTCCATTTGTTGATACAAAACTATATGTGCATGGACATCAAGACTGAGGATTAGTTACTTTCACAGAGTTTAAACACACTGAATCCATCCCCCAAGAATAATTTATTGATTTTCATCCAAAACTAAATCATGTCTTGCTGCTCTAAGATGTACAACAATGTCAATAGATGTTAATGTCAATAGATTTGCACAAGAGTTAACTTACATTCGTATTTTATGCATGTATATTATGTATATTAACCTATTTTATGTATATTAACATTGCATCCTGAATGAAAGCTAGCTGGTGATACAAACCACATGCACAGGCATCTAGATCGAGTAATAGTTTTGTCCCAGAGCTGTAAGCATACTGAATCAGTCAAGCATGAACTCATTGCACAAGTTAATTTTAGTTATTCACATATGAGTTTATTTCTTCATTTTTTTTTCTTTTGTATTTTCCAAACATAGCTTCCAACAAGGAAGTGCAAACTCCATTCATTTCATTGCACTTGCACAATGATAATAAAGATATTCTGTTACATTCTATTTTTTTGGTAATATATTATCAAACAGTATGACTTTGTCATGTAAAATCCATAATTTGTATTACAGTATGCTGGATATCACTTCAAAATGTCAGCGTTTATATAATTTCCTTTTACCAAAACCTTTAATTTAAAATAAAAAAATATAATACTTATTTTTTTTTATTATTTAAAATTAATTTGATTTTATTTTTGAAAATTTTAAATTAAAAATAAAAAATCAAAAATTTTTAAAAATTATTTTAAATATATTTTCCTCCTAATTTTAATAGTCTTAATAGTCACTTGATAACTTTGGGTGACATGTAGCGTCTTTAAGATCATGAAACATAAACAAAATCAGATGTAACTGAACTTTTTCATGAACTGGGATTTTTTATGTATTATGTAGGTGTGGGTGTAAATCAGATGAGCCTCACCTACTTGCTTGTGTGTGACTGTGCGTCTGTGTGATCCATCCAGATTGGCTGACTCAATGCATCCCTTGCTGATATCGCTCCAGTACAGTGTGTTTGTACTGTGATCCACAGTAATACCACAGGGAGATACGAGTCCTGTACTGATCAGCACTTTGTGATCCTGACCATCCAGACCTGCCCTCCAAACACCCACAGGAAAACCAACGTCTGTCCAGAATATCGTCCTCCAAAAACACACGCACACAGAAATACTGAATAATGTAACACTACAAATTCATACATAAACATTTAAGAAATCCTTATTTAAGTATTATTTGAGTGTAAAGTTCTTACTGAGTCTGAGGATGTACTGCAATGTCTCTGGGTTGCAGATGTTTCTCATGTATTATCACTTTCCTGTCCACTCCATTTAGATGGCTACAGGAAACTGAAGACAAACTGACACACAAATTTGAAAATTAACAGTTTTATTCTGTGGCAATTCCACAATTTTTAATAATGTTACACCATATATAATTTTTTCTATATATAATTATCTCTGTCTTATTATCAGAGTACAGCAAGAAAATACAGGAAATTTGTATGGAGTATTAAAAACTGGAAAAAAAAAAAAAACTGAATCTGGAAGCTGAAAAAATGAGTGTGTTACCCTCGATCTGTCCAGTACAGTTTACGGTTGATCCAGTCCACAGCAATTCCCCCAGTCGTGTCCAAATCAGTGGAAATTAGCACTTGCCTTTGCTCTCCGTCCATAGAGACACTCTCAATTTGCTTCAGTTTAGTGTTTGCTAAATACAACTGAATTGCACCACCAAAACACACACACACACACACACACACACACACACACACACACACACACACACACGAGTTCAAATATATGTATGCACTACCATTCCTGGACCTTCTGATCCACAGTAGAGTACCATAACCACTGCACCACCACAGTTCTGGTGTGCTAGCACACCACCGAGGTGAACTGGATTTGCGGTGGTGGCTTCCACCAGGTCGGCGTCACATACAGACGCTGTGTCTGAAGAAAGGGAGGCTAGTCAAAGGTTCAGTGTCAGCTGCAACGGTGACTCCTGAAGGCCTGGTCTCTGCACACTTACACCTTCATCCCATGTTTTCCATGTATATGCACTGGGGCGCATGAGGTGATACCAAAGCCTGTTCCAGAATTTGCAGGATGCAGATGAGGATGTACCCTTAATGAGACACCGGTTCATCACAGGGTCACCACTCTAACCATAGATCACCACAGTGGTGGGCTAGCAAATTGCAGCTACACCAGTGAGCTTTCTTTCTGTTTATGTAAGACATTTTAATCAGATCATTTACTGTGTCATGTGCTGTGCATTCCAATTCATCACACTAACTAATTTGATTAGTGCAGTGAAGGTTCTGTCACTGCCTAGAACATAAAGATTCTTTTGAACACAAGCGATTTAATTTGAAGCTTTAGGTTTTTCTCTATTCATGTATTAGTTTGTTGTTTTTTCATTAATTACTTATTTTGTGAAATTTACTATCATAAGTGATGTAAAGAAGAAATCTCTAACTATGCACAGTCCAGAGCATTCACCTGTCACATGGTCAAAAATTCCTACCGCACCCCCTATCAGCACCATCACACTAAATAGATAGTATATAGACACTAAATACATTTAGCTTCTTTTGTATTCTTATAGAAGTGTCTTGCTATTTAATGCTTAGTGATGATGACAGGCTATTTCATTATGTGTTGTAAGGAAACTGTAACAGTCGTTAGAGGTTTCTTAGTATTGTAGGAATAGCCTTAGTATGCTTCTCTATGCTAATGTTTTATTGTGCATGGTATCATACCTTGTTCTGCACTGGGTCATAATCAACAGCTATAATGAAGCCTGCAGACTCATTCGCCAGTCTGATGCTTCCTGAACCATCCACATTCACCCTCCACACATCCACCATGTTAGCAAATAGCATCAGCACAGAAGGGCCTGAGATGCAGAGAGAGCAGAGAGCAGGGACAGAGAGCAGAGAGTTGTACATAAGGCACATACACAAAAAAGAGGGGCACACCTGGACCCCCAGTCAGCCGTACAGGCACAAGTCTGTAAAAAAACTGTTAAAAACTAAATAGATTTGATAAAGTAAGTGATTTAACACTAAAGCATCCATTGCTCCACAATGTATGACAAATAACAAATTAACATTAAAGTATTTTAATAATGCATTCATTTTGTGTGCATTTTTTGAACAAATAAAAACAGAAAGAATCTAAACCACCATTAGCCAAACAGGCATCCATTCAATGTTTCAATTTCCTGCTATATTGTGTCTCTTGGTCTCTGTTTTGATGCTCCATTCCCTTTTCCTCCATGTTGTATTATCTTTTATTTTTTCTCCCTGTTTTGTTCCTTTTAACTGAAAGCATATTATATTTACAGTGTATACATATATATATATATATATATATATATATATATATATATATATATATATATATATACTGCTCAGAAAAAATAAAAGGAACACTTGGAGTTATATTGTGTTGTTTAAGTGTTCCATTTCATTTTTTTGAGCAGTATATATATACACACAGTTGGGCAAAAAAGTATTTAGTCAGCCACTGATTGTGCAAGTTCTCCTACTTAGAAAGATGAGAGAGATCTGTCATTTTCATCATAGGTACACTTCAACTATGAGAGCCAAAATGAGAAAATAAAATCCAGAAAATCACATTGTATGATTTTTAAAGAATTTAATTGTAAATCATGGTGGAAAAATAAGTATTTGGTCGCTTACAAACAAGCAAGATTTCTGGCTCTCACAGACCTGTAACGTCTACTTTAAGAAGCTCTTCTGTTCTCCACTCGTTACCTGTATTAATAGGCACCTGTTTGACCTCGTTATCTGTATAAAAGACACCTGTCCACAGCCTCAAACAATCAGACTGCAAACTCAACCATGAGCTGTCCAAGGACATCAGGACGAAAATTGTAGACCTGAATCTACAATAGGCAAGCAGGTTGGTGTGAATAAATCAACTGTGGGAGCAATTGTAAGACATACAAGACCATTGATAATCTCTCTTGATCTGGGGCTCCATGCAAGATCTCATCCCGTGGGGTCAAAATGATCATGAGAACGGTGGGAGAGAGCTGGGACCAAAATAACAATGCTACCATCAGTAACACACTACACCAAGAGAGAAATCCTGCAGTGCCAGGTGTGCTGCTTAAGCCAGTACATGTCCAGGCCTGTCTGAAGTTTGCCAGAGAGCATATGGATGATCCAGAAGAAGATTGGGAGAATATCATGTGGTCAGATGAAACCAAAATAGAACTTTTTGGTAAAAACTCAACTGGAGGAAAAAGGATGCTGAGTCGCATCCCAAGAGCACCATACCTACTGTGAAGCATGGGGGTGGAAACATTATGCTTTGGGGCTGTTTTTCTGCAGAGGGGACAGAACAACTGATCCGTGTTAAGGGAAGAATGAACGGGGCCATGTATCGTGAGATTTTAAGATAAAACCTCCTTCCATCAGTGAGAGCATTGAAGATGGAACATGGCTGGGTCTTCCAGCATGACAATGATCCCAAACCAACACTGCTCGGGCAACGAAGGAGTGGCCTCCGTAAAAAGCATTTCAAAAATCCTGGAGTGGTCTAGCCAGTCTCCAGACCTCAACCCCATAGAAAATGTGTGGAGGGAGTTGAAAGTTCGTGTTGCCCCAAAAACATCAGTGCTCTAGAGGAGATCTGCATGGAGGAATGGGCCAAAATACCAGCTACAGTTTGTGCAAACCTGGTGAAGACTTACAGGAAACGTTTGACTTCTGTCATTGCCAACAAAGTATGCAACAAGTATACAACAAAGTTACAAAGTATTGAGTTGAACCAAATTTATTGACCAAATACTTATTTTCCACCATAATTTACAATTTAATTCTTTAAAAAATCCTACAATGTGATTTCCTGGATTTGTTTTTATCATTTTGTCTCTCATAGTTGAAGTGTACCTGTGATGAAAATTACAGACCTCTCTCATCTTTCTAAGTAAGTAGGAGAACTTGCACAATCAGCGGCTGACTAAATACTTTTTTGCCCCACTGTGTATATGTTGAGATGGATTTTAAATAATGGTTGATTGCAGGTGTCATTTGATGTTCTAGGCTTACATTTAACCATTAAGGTTGGCTATGCCATGTATTGTAGCTTTCCTTGCAATTTTTGAGGGTTATTTAATAACTGCTGTGAAGTAGCACTTTTCTTGAAAAATCTGTGAAATCTGTGACTTAAAAAAAAAAAAAAACAATGTCTGTGAAACTAAACACATTTTTCTGTCTCTGGCTGAAAAGCTGAAAATGACTCTGACTGAAAGCACTAGTTACCCATGATTTTGGAAAGATGCTGGATAATTATGGGAAACTAGCTCCCACCTTCAGTGTCGACAAATAAGGTCAAATGCCACTCACTGACAAAATGCCCATCCTTATAACCACTACCCTTCAACCACAGTCCTACCCAACAACAGCACCAGCCACAACAATTTTTAAAAGTTTTTTGTGTTTATGCGGTAGAATATATACACATAATATTGACTTTTTAGTTGATATATTTTATGAATGATATGATATATCTCTCTAATAATAAAATAAAATAAAATCATAAACATTACTTAAACAACAACAGCATACCATTTCTGCCTCATGGGAAGTCTTGAGGTAAAAAGGAACTGAGTGATTTCACTCTTCTGCTCTTTAGCAACTCGGCAATGGTTCAACAGTTGCATGTTGTTTCATGTCTGACAGTCCACCATGACCAAAAAAAAAAATCAAACAAACATAAAAAGCTGCATTATATTATGCACTGCTTGGCCGAATGAGTAGGGCTACAGGTGCCCCTAGCATTTATGGCCAAATGATCTTATTCCTTTCCACCAAGATTTACACATGTCCATCCAACACCCCATCCCCCATAAAAATAAAAATAAAAGGAATTTGACTATAAGACCACTATCATCTATTATATAACACTGGTTCTTTTCATGGACAAAGAAAAAAAAGGAAACAAAAATTCAGTTGCCATAAATAAATCCCTTCTTTCACTAATCCTCCTGCTCAGATATATTTTCACAACATGCACCACTCTCTCTTCCTCTGGCTGCTGCTGTGGTGTGATGCTTCCATACACACATACTGTAAGGGTAATGATTGAGAAGCAGTTTAAATAATAGTTGATTGCAGGCTACATACATAATCAACCTACTGCATGCAAGAAGGCATGATCTAAAGAGAATAGTCAAAGCAATGCATAGGCACTCACACAGTGTGTAGAAGCAAACATTGAACATGAATGCAAAGCCAAATATAGAACATTTTAGGAAAGTTATAAATCATTGCCAGATGTACAACCCCAAATCAGAAAAGGTTGGGACAGTATGGAAAATGCAAAAGACATTTTGGTGACTTAATGTTTCAGATGTTACTTTCTCCCATTCTTCCTGCAAACATGTCTTAAGGTATGCAACTGTACGAGGTTGTCATTTTTTGTTTCAAAATTCTACACACATTCTCTATTAGGGACAGGTCAGGACTGCAGACAGGCCAACCAAGTACCCGTACCCTCCTCATGCCTATGTAATGTGTACAGCATGTGGTTTTGCATTGTCTTCTTGTTATGTGTCTGTGTTAACATAAGGCTTATTTTTGCTCCTCAAAGGCTTAGCCTTTCATGGATAGTGCTTTTGTATTAGGACTTACTTGTCCCTTAACAATAATACAGCAATGATGATTTAGGCGATATACAGTACGTAGTTGACTGTGAGTGTGAGAGAGATATAAAACAGTCTTGCCTGTAGCTTTGCAGAGTTTGCCATCTGGCTGTAGTTGGTATCCAGCTTGGCACTCACACTCCCACCTGCCAGGCGACAGTGTCACACACACCTGACTACAACCACCTCGATCCGCAGACTCACACCCTGAGTCAATCAGAGACATGCTTTTATTCAGTACACACACACACACACAGTGACCAAGTCAGCATTTAGTAGTCACACACTTACAACTAGTCTATGAGACAACTGCAACACATACACTGACACACACATACAAATACACACCTGTGCAGGAATGTCCATCAGGTTGTAGCAAGTTTCCAACGGGACACAAACATACGTCTCCCTCTAAAGTATTCGTGCATGAATGCTCACAGACTGTGCCATTTTCAACGCACTGCTTAAATTCTACTCACACTCACACAGACAGACAGACACACACACACACACACACACACACACACACAGTTTTCCTTATGAAGTAAAAATGTCAAAATGTCAAATCTTTCTGTTCTTATGGGAACATTTGGGCCCCACAATGATATATAAACTCACACATACACACACACAGTCTTGATAATAGTATGTTTATGGGGACTTTCCATTGACATAATGATTACTGTAGTTTAATAATGCTACGACTATTCCTAACCCTAGCTTCAATGTTGCGCAAACGCCATAGAGTAACTTATTCATTTACATCTTTGTGAGCTTTGCATATCTTAGCCTTTCACCCTGTTCACCTTACAAAAAGTTGTTCATTGGCTGCTACCCTTCCAAATAGACCATTCCTGATCAAGCTTCTTCAGACTGTAGAAGGGTTAACTTGGCATCCCAATGAAGCTGGCAGCTGCCGCTATTGCTCAAGCATAAGGAGAGATAATTTTATATGGTCATTATAAGCTCATAAGCTGTAAAAAAATAATTGTCACTTTGTGTTTAAGGTGGTAGTAACTTCAGGCTCCTGCAGATGGCGGTGTCTACAGGAAAATCCCAGTCTACAGGAAATTTTCATCAGAATAGTGGAAATCGTGTTTCAGAGCTTGTGAATAAAAATTGCTTTGCTTCCAGGTAAGAATTGCTTCTAGAAGGACCTGTGTTGACTTTTAGAAGCAATTATTGCCTGGAAGCAAAACGATTTTTATTCACTAGCCACAAAACATGCTGGCAATATCTGTCCTTCAGTTTTGTTTTTGCGATTTTTGCCACTTCTGGTTGACCCATATGACCATATGCGTCGATACACCTGCAAATTCTACTTCCTTCACACTATGGCCTCTGGCACACCCAAATGCAATCACTCCTTTTTGCCAATCATTAACACTTTGACCCGTTGTCCACACTGAACAAGACATCTCCTCTTCCCAATCTATGAATCCCATCGTCCATCCTGCAGGTATTTGGTATAATTTTTGCCATCTGACGGAGCCTGAAGTTACTACCACCTTAAACACACAAGGTCACTATTTTTTTGCCCAGTTAGCTTATCATTGCTAAAACAGTGGTTCATCGAACCTAATGGTGGTCTAAGACTTTTGCAGTACCGTATACACCTGTAATTCATGACAAGACAAATTTGCTCCTTTTAAGCCTTATGCAGTTTGAATGATAGAGAAAATTTGTAATATATGGGCACTCCTAGTCTGTGTCACGCAACCCACAGACCCAGCCTCCATCCCGAGTAGCGCACAACAATCTCACTTAACCAGTGGTGGGATATGAATCAGAGTGATTCAGCACCACAAACCAGCACTGCACCAACTGAGCAACTCTTAAGAAGAGAGATTTAAGTTGCTTCTTGTGTGAATGATACCCTCCACATTCTTGTGTGCTTCTTGAATGTGGAGGGTATCATTTTTGCCCTGGTCAGGCAACCTTTATGACCCAGTAAGTGTCAGATGACTGTAATGACCATCTGGGTTTCTTGAAACCATAAGTCCAGGTGGTGACTGGGTCTGTGTGTGTGCCAGGTGATACAGACCAGGGGTTCTGTTCTTTGCAAGACTGAATAATATAATAACCAACATATGAGCACATTATTTCTGTAATCCAGTTTAGCCAAAAACCTGACACCACATGATTGTAGCGTAATAGCTTTATCACAGTCATTCAAGGGTCTGACTACCCCCCTCTTTCTACCCTCTTCCACCAAAGCCACCAACATTACAACACCTTGGAATGCAAAAAGGCCCACCATCTGGACAGACTCTGCACAGATTGATGGCCAGATAAACAAACTTTTTCTCAAAACAACAGAAGAAACTTAGGACATGGCCAAGCCCAGATAACCTGTGCATTTCGCCATCATAAAATAAACCAATGTGTAGTTTTAAAAGGATTTCTGACAGTCCACTCCAGACTCACCCCTTTCCAAGAGAAATCTGCCATAATTTCTCCAAAGGAAAGCAAATATGCATCCACCTCGGGTTACTTTTACGACCTCTTTCTCAGCCGGCCTGGTGCCAGGAGGACAGCCATGGATTTACGACACACGGAACTATTGCCTTCCTTTTTAAGAGACAAACTTTTAATAATAGTATTAACTTTTGGTGGGAACAGATTATCTTCGCCTGGACCACTCAATTAGGAAACACATGATAACTGCTTCATAATGAGTCCAAACACACCCATATGTACTTAGCTATTTCATACAAGGAATGTGATCAGGGATATTTTTCAAACTCTCATATATAATCATATATATGCATGTCACTTATTCCTCGTGTATTTTCATATCTATTTGGTCAATGTTTTAGTATAGTGACCGTTCTATACGTAATATGGTCCAGTTGTGCTATACTAATAGTTATAGTATATAGAAATAATAGCTGTTTTATCCATGTGTATCGATCGCTCGTGTTTAATACTTGATCACACTTATAAAAGGACAGAAATGTTATTCAGAATGTACTGTATCCTACATCTTGTATCGATCGTATTTGTTATTTGTTTAAGGAATAGCAAATGTATGTGCTGTAGTTAGAATGATTTAACGATGTTCTAGGTTATCCATGCAAGGTGCCTTTGATCATCTGAACCTTACAACAAAATTCTGCAACTAAACTTGTAACTTTGAGGACTTTTGGTTATTATGTGATACTTTTAGTCACCATAGATTTGTAGGAATATATTAATCCAAGTTATAATGTCTGTAGCCAATATAGTGAAATTAGCAGACATATTCACGAAAGGAGGGATTTAATGATGAATCAGCTTCTCACTGTCTAAGTCTAGGGCAGACCCCTTTTGCCCCACCTCTGGTCGCTTGTGTCTGGGACATACAAAAACGACGCGAGCTAACCGCGTGGTAGCTTTGAGTCTTTTGTGCTTTTTGTTCTCTTTGTTCTTCTAAGTCTTTTCTTTTTGTTGTCTTTTAAAGTTGCAGCTTTTTGTCAGTCTTTAGCTATTCGTCTTTAAGTTCTTTCAAGTTTTTGCGCTTTATTTTTAAGTTTTTCTGTGTCCAGCAGTCTTAGTAGTCCGGTATTGCCGAATTAGAATTTAAGCCGACGAAAGTAGACCAACCAGCCAAGACCTCCTTCACGCTCGAATATCCTAGTTTTTTCAAAGTCTGTTGAAGCTTGTGGTACTAGAACGCTGCAACTCTACCTTCACCGTTGGCCAGGGTGGAAATCTGAGTTGTATGCTCGCAAGGCTAGATCCGGTAGACCCCGACCACAAACGCTGGGAAGAAAGCCAAACCAAAGCGAGGCCCGTAACACATCTGTGGCTCCAAGGGCCGCATGTTGGCACGAACCGAAGGCTAGTAGCCAACATCATCCAGAAGTCCGACGAACAGTCGTTGTCAGATCTGAAGAAAGGACTGCTACCGTTCCCCCGTGTGACTTCTGACGACAGGCAGAGGCCCGTTTCCGTTCCATCTCCTCCGCGTGAGCCCCCGCAAAAAAACAGGCAGGTACCACTTGGTGTGGCTTATCTGGGTCCCTGATTCTCGAACCTTGTGTTTGATCTTCAACCACGCTTCAACATAGACTTATCCACGTCTAAGTAGCTTCTACCACACTATTCATGTCCAACGTAATTTGTGTTACTAGTAACTCACTGCGTCGTAACAAACTAGTTCATAACATTGCCTCTGGGTAATTACTGTGCGATTGATAAGTTACACATACAATCATTTTGTTTTCTGATTTTAATACTGTGATATGTACGTTTGCCATCATTACATATTTTCAATACTGTGATATATACATGTTCACTGTCATTTTATGATTTTAACTCTTTGATACACTTGTTATTACATCAGATAGTCTGTTGGTATTGCTTGTTTGCAACTAATAAACTTGTTATAACCTTTTGAATTTACCGCTTGGTGTGAGAGAGTTTCATTCAAACAAAGGTCGAGAAAAATAACTTTGGATTCACTATTCAGACCTAGACTGATCAATTTTGCTGTTCCCTTTCAACTGGTTTTCCGGATCTACCAGTCCACAAACGATCCAGTGGTGCCCCGTTTATTCATTAAAAATTCATCAATTTAAAGTGTAGTCTTAGGTTTGCTACATGATGTTTCACCAAGTTAAGGTGCTGAACAATGTATGGATGCAATGACATATGACACATAAAGAAGCATACAGATTCAATATTGAATTCTGGTATTGTACTTAGATTGTCAACCCTGACTCTTTGTGTTCAAATGATGTGTAATATAATAATTGGCTTTCACCTCTGCAGGTCTTTTGGTCTGGCAGGAGGATGTATCTTTCAGGGCAGGTACAAAAATAAGAACCTGGAATATTCTCACATCCCAACGAGCAGCCATGATTCCACAAAGCACACTCGTTTATGTCTGAAACACAGCAGAGGCATAATTCATCTACTACTATAGCCTCTACTAAAACTACTCTTACTAATTAAGAGCATTACATATGATACCTTCACAATGGTTGGTCTTTTTGTTGAGTGTGAAGCCGCTTTTGCACTTACATGTTCCTGAGTCACTGGAACACATATTCGCACATTTCTTTTCCTGAGGGTTACACACTGCACAAAGCACACACACACACACACACAGACAGACATTGGGTAATGTGTAATTATAAATGGAACAACAGTTCAGAAATGTTAAGATGTCCAATAAATCTGACTTAATCTGACAAAATACTAACAATAACAACAGCAACAACAACTACTAGTACTCATTAAAATTATTATTTTATTATTTGTAGTAACAGTAGTAGTAGTAATAGTAGTACTAGTACTGCTAGTTTACTTTAATATACAGGGTGTCTCCCAAGTCCAGTATTACAGGGTTAAAGTATTTTTTACAAATGACAATGTATCTAAGTAAGGAATAGTGTATCAAAACAGTCATATTATTAGGAAATAAAAATCCAGCCACTGTTGGGTTTAGCAGACTTCTGTAACAAGCCAACTTGGTTTTCAGGAGCAATTACACAACAAAAATATCCTTGCTCACTCGGGGGCTGTAGATAGAGTGGCGAGCAAAGATCTTTTTTTAAGAGGAATTAATTAAGATGTGTATGTGACTGATTGATACTCTTTTATGAGATCACCTCGAGTTGGATGACAACTGGGTGTTTCAGGGTAACTAAGTGTGCACTCTATTACTGCATCACTGAGCAATATGAGTGATAGCGTGAGCACACTCATATAGCAGAGCAGGAAAAGGCGGGTAACTGGAAAAAAGTAATGGGGACTTAAATAAAAGAACTGTTTTAAAGAAACAAATATTTTACATAACAAATGGGATGATGCATAGGCTGTGCCAATGTTATATATCTTTATGTGTTAGTCACATGGTTTAATTAGAACAGCGTATGGCATAAACAGTGCAGCATTGTGATACAGACTGGAGATAGATAATGATAGTAAGAATTAAGTAAGAAACACTAAAACTCGGAATGCCAACTGTTGAGGCACAATGTGAGACTTTATACTTTTATTCCAGTGTAACAGGAACTTTGCATTTAAGCAAGAAGATGCCTTGCCTCCTGCAGAAAAGATGACATGATGCCTCATAACAGAGACTCAAAACACAACTAAAACCTCACCTTGACAGAGGCGGAACACAATTCATTGTGGATTAGTGGTACAGTATTCATTCACAATGCCGAGCCACCCTGGTTTGTATTCCTCCTCTGTCAGGTCCCGGTTTTCAGGGTGTCAGCCTAGCCGAGGCGATCCCATTCTGTGTCTGTTCGTCTGTCTGTTCGTGCTCTGCCTCAGCATGCAGTTGCTTGTGTCAGAACAGGAGTGCCCAATGTGCATGACATATTCACATGAACCAACTACTATCACTACAGTAATGTTTTGGGCATGGAGAACATGCAACTAACCTGGAATGACTGGAACGCTGGATTTTATAACAGGCTGATTCAATAGATTAATCACTTTAACATCAAAAGATGTGTGAGGTAGATTTAGGGATGTAGAATTATCTGTAGGGCTTCCTGTGTGCTTGTTAACCTTCATTATGGTCTGTGAAACTGAGTCTGTCATGTAAATGTCATCCAGGAAAAGTGACATCTTCAGCATATTTGATCTGATGGAATTCAACAAGAAACAATTTAAAATGAGGAATTTTATCCTATTACATTAGAGATCAGAAAAATACCATGATCAGCTATCAAAAACAAATAAGCTAATATAATTTTGCCAGATAGTGTTCATTTCAAAGTAAATAAGCATGTAAAGGATTATATTAATGGAGTCAATATCACATCTGATAACACTGTTTTGATGTTCCGCTTTGCACAACTCTACCAACAGCTGACAAAACATCCATAGATAGTCAACAACCTGTCGACTGATCCTTATTAATCAATCTATTATTATACTTTTACCTAGTTTATATTCACCAACAATAAGTAGACAATGAAAAGTATCAGCTATCCTATATACCATATATGCATGAAATTAAGATGCATAGCCAAAATCACACATTGTGTGCTTGTATAACATATTATTTCAAAATTATTTATTTTTCTAAGTGACTTATACTTTTAGACCCAACTATACAATTTGTGAAACCTTTATGTCATGCCCAGGGATACCCCCAGAAATGTATGACATCCTAAAAGGTTCACAAACTTTCAAGCACCACTGTAACCTATTGGCATCAGTACCCTGGTGTTACCTTAAATGTTGATTGATGACATTGATGAAGTTGCCATTATAATCACAGGATCCTAGAGTGCTGAGACTAGTCACACTTTGATGGATCCACAACAGCTTTCTTTCTACCAGGTCAGCAGTCAAAGCCATTAATCTGTCTGAGAATTTCAGTAATGTCATTTTTATTCTTCCTGAGAGATCTGATCGCTGGATGCTGCACATTTCACCGTCCGACAACCAGAAGAGATATCTATAACAATAACAATAATAATAAAGCCTGAAATTTACATCACACATTCCTCACATTCATAGTCATTTTACAAAAAAAAAAAAAATGAACGCAATTTTTTTGGTCTTAGTGGAAGGAATGGTTTAAGAGTAAGCTTGCATTTGTATTGCCTGTTCTTATCACAAGAATTTTCACTTTATTACAATTTACCATACCATAACAAATACCAACGCTGTAAATGAGACAAACTACATGCAACAATTCAAGTATTGCTTTATTTGGATTATATTTTATATAAAAACATGATTTGAGGGCAATTTGCCGGTGATAATAGGAGGTGACAGCCCTGGTGGGAACTGTTATGATCATTATATTCACAAAAGTCTGAATCATCAAGAGCTATAAATTAAAACAGTGTCAGGGAAGTGCCACTGAAATCACCTAGGACTTGCATGAAAATTTGATGGTGTCTAATGATGGTTATATTCATGGAGAAAAATAGAAAATTCTAAAGGTTTCACTAACTTCCAAGCACCTCTGTAACTTTGTGACCATAACTGATCACTGATGGAATCCTTACATGTGATGACTGCTGCTGTCTGTATAGCAGGCAAAGGCAGATCCAAATATAAGAGAAGAAATTACTTGTGACTTTATTGTATTTTTTGGAGCACGTAGTAAGTGCCAAGTTGAGATTCCAGGGGAAACACAAAATCCCTAATGATATTCAGTTAATTGCATTGATACAACTACTAATAGCCATTTAAAAAAACAAGTATTATGAAATGTGCTTTGAGAAAACAAAATGCCTGCAATCATAGCTTTGTCACTGCAATCCACACAAGTAAAAACTCAAATTGTTGTGCCGTGGGTTAGCAAGTGACTAGCATAACTTGGATTGATTTATGAGGGCAGAAAATGTTTAGTCTATGTGAAACGTTCAGATTTTACACTGACATGCCAGCCATGTCTGGAAAAATACGAACCTGTGAAGCCCTAGTGCTCACAGCTAGCAAGAGAACATATAAACACACGACAGTGGATTTGAGAGGGAAGACACATTTGGTGGAAGAATTTCTGGAAAACCAAGTCATCCACCAACTGTTGTTTAGTTTCTTAACCCATTTCTGATTAGAGTTGAACATATACGTGTTGTGGGTATTTGTAAAACCTTATGACCCTCACTAATTGGATATGCTAGATGGACAGACGGACCAATCATAAAGTTCTCTTCAATAATATTATTGAAATTTGACAGGTTTTGAATATACTGGAAGCAGGCCGGTATTTTCTAATAGGCAATAATTGATATTGGGGTCCTATTACCTGAGTATTTGTTATATGAAACAAAAAAGCACTACATTTTTTACAGAATTTGATTTCAATTACTTGGAGTGACTTCGTCCAGCCTTATAGTGCTTTATAAATCTTAGTCTGAGAAAGGAAAAAAAAAACTGTACTTTGCATTTTTTTTCTAATCTGATATATTTTCCAGATCATTGGTCTGACTTTGACTTGTGATTAATATAAAACCAGCTATATGTGACTTGTGTTTAAATCACTGTTTTAACAGATTTTATCAGGTGTTCTGGTGATATTTTAGTGTTTCACCTCAGGCAACGTTTAAGTTACAGAGCAATAAACGTATACAATATGTGTATCCTACCTATTCAATAATGTGTTTAAACCTACATGTACAATACAAACATGTATTGTCCTCAACTTTTTTGTGCAAAAATACATGAGAAATAAATACGCAGTATGCAGTTTTATTTACCTTGAGTTTGGATCAATTACCACACTACCAGGTTGATACAGATGCCTGAGGACAATTTGAACATTTTGTCCATTCATTTCTGCTCTCTGTATAGTTCCTTCTTTCCTGCTGCTCCAATACAGTGAGTTTTCTATCCAATCCACAGCCAGACCTGAGATCCCATGCCCTAGTGACAGGAGTTTCTGGAAAGATTTGACAAATTCTCATGAAGAAAAGCTAAAAAACAACTGTAAAAAGTTTGTAAAGCTTTTTTACGTTTGCTTACTAATCAACACCAAAATAATAAATGATGCAAAATGAAACAATACTGCACTTTACCACAATGCATTGGAAGCAATTACTTCTGAATTTAAATACAGTTGATAACTTACACTCACCGGCCACTTCATTAAGGATACCTTGCTAATACCAGGTTGGACCCCCTCTTGCCTTTAAAAGTGTCTGGAAACATTCCTCATAGATTTTGGTCTGTATTGACATAATGACATCACAGTTGCTGCAGATTTGTTGGCTGCACATCCATGATGCAAATCTTCCATTGCACACAAAGTTGCTCTAATGGCTTGATAATTGGTGACTGTGGGGGCCATTTGAGTTCAGTGAACTTATTGTCATGTTCAGTAAACCAGGTTGAGATATTTTGAGCTTTGTGACATGGTGTGTAGAAGATTGTACATTGTGCTCAAACTGGAATGGACAAGGTCAGCAACAATACTGGTAGGCTGTGGCATTTAAATTATGCTCAGTTGATATTAAGGGGCCCAAAGTATGCCAAGAAAATATCCCCCACACCATTACACCACCAACAGCCTGAACTGGTGATACAAGGCAGATGGATCCATGCATTCCTGTTGTTTATACCAAAATTCTGACCCTATCATCTGAATATTGCAGCAGAAATCGAGTTTCATCAGACCAGACAATGTTCCTCCAATCATCTATTGTCCAATTTTGGTGAGCTCGTGTGAATTGTAACCTCAATTGTAGCCTTTTCTTAGCTGACAGAAGTGGCAATCGGTGTGGTCTTCTGCTGCTGTAGCCCATTTGCTTCAAGGTTTGATGTGCTACATGTTTAGAGAGGCTCTTCTGCATATTTTGGTTGTAAAGAGTGATTATTTGATTTACTGTTGCCTTTCTATCATCTTGAACCAGTGTGGCCATTTTTCTCTGACCTCTGGCATCAACAATGCCTTTTCACCCAGAAAACATCTGCTAACTAGATATTTTCTCTTTTTTGGACCACCCTAGAAATGGCTTTACATGAAAATCCCAGTACATCAGCAAATTCTGAAATACACTCTGTCTAGAACCAACAACCATGCCACGTTCAAATTCACTTCAGCAGGTCATCTTGAAAATATCTACGTACCTAAATGCATTGAGATACTGTCATGTGATTGGCTGATTAGATATTTGTGTCAACAAGCAGTTGAACAGTACCTGTAGTACCTTATAAAGTGGCTGTAAGTGTGAATTAGTTTTAGATTTCTATTCATGTTTCAGTCATGTGACATTTTTCCTGCAGTGGCCATACTTATGACCTTATTGCTGTGTTTCAATCGCAGAAAGTTTTAAAACAACAATTTTCAGCGTTTCTGAAATAGAAATATGTTTACAGTACTTGGTTTTGCTCTGTAAATAGATTCCAGATAGTCATGTTATTGATTTAAGTAAACTAAATTATTAATTTGCTATACCTGGCATTACCTACCTGTGTTTGTGTCCCATCCAAGTTAGCTCGACTCAGTATTCCTGTGTGGGTGTTGACCCAATACAGTCCTCCTTCTCTGTAGTGAAAATCCATCAGGATGGAGTTTCCCACATCAGATATGAGTCTTTTTTGATTGCCACCATTCAGGTTCATCCGGAGAATGACATTTTGGAGGCCAAGTATCAGATATGGCTCAGGATCTTTTCAAAATCAAATACAATACAAATATCAAATATAATGTTTTATAGAACATATAGACTATGTTCAGTATATTTCAGATGTTTATATCAAGTAAAACTTTTGTCATGCCCCATAAAAATAAATCAAGACCAAAGCACTTTACTTTTGCCCTGAAATTTACAAATTTAACCATAATATTGATGACTGTCCTAATATATTTATTATTCTACAGTAATGAAAGACGTTAATAATGCTTCCATTATATCAAATCTGATAACTATAAAGCATGATAATGGTGTAATCATCCACAAGCTGATTAAATCATTCAACTCATTATTTATTTAAAAAAAAGAATATTGAAGAAAAACATACAGTGACTATTTACACTGTTGGATCTTACATACCAAGGTATGCTGTTTATACAGGTTTTGTGCAATATTTATCCCAATGTGGTGAGAAATCCCAAAATAACAATGATGATATCACTTAAACTGTACAGTCATGTAAACTGTAGTTTGCTCACAAGATCCTACCTCTTCCATTCCCAGGATAACAAGCTCCTACCAATACCTAATCCTACCAATTGAAGGCTTATCAGTCTTTCCTTTCTAAGTCTTACAAGCCATACATATACAAGCTCCTACTCCTGCCATGATGCCCATGATGGCTAACTGTGCCATTCTGTAGCCACAAACTCCTGTCATTCAGTCACACACAAGCTCATACTTCAGTCAGTCCTAAATCCTTAGGCTCAGACTCTTGCCCTCCCAAGGCTCACTTATATCTGCAAAGCTTTGGAATACCTTTTTGCCACCTGAGGTCTAAAAGTTCTTATACATGCCATCCCGAGGCCAAGCTCCTATACCTGTTATCCCAGGATCTGTAACTTCCTACACATGCCATTTCATGCTCAGAAACCCTTAATCCTACCATCCTGAGACTAGAGACTCCTTCTATTTTAAGACCTATAAGGCCATAATCCTGGCATCCCAAGACCAGCAAGCTCCTACTTTTGCCATCCCATACATACATTCAAACATACATTCATACACACAGTCCTTTGTACTACAGTACTTAGTCATTTATTCATTGTCAATTTACACAATGCACAATGCATACAATAACTCCTGGAGTTCACAAACAACACAATCAAACTGCATTCTTCTCCATGTGTTAAGGAATCACCATGTTGTACATGCAGAACACCTAAAAAACACTGTTAACCCCTTACAGAACTAACCGTAAGCTAACCTAACACATTTGCTTCAGTGATTCATATTTTGTGACTGTTCATGTTTTGGAAAAGTCCTTTACATTGTTTTACTGCAGTTTGTTTACAGAATTGATCATGCTAACATTGTCACCACTGATACTGTGGAAGAATAGCTCCTGTTTCCCGAGCAACTCATTTGGATGGAAGCTCTATGCACTGAATTGTTTACAGGAGCAAAATGAGCAAAGCAGTGTTGCTAGGATAGAATGAAGAACACAGAAAACACATTTTAACATGCTTTTTTTTAGCATTTAGAAATTTGATAGGCTGATGTCTTTCTCCAATTACTTTCTCCAGTGTAATTGAACACATTAAGCCAACAATTTATGCAACATTTATTCCATTGTATAGCTTTAACCACATTAGCATTTATTCAGTATCTATCTATCTATTTATCTATCTATTTAGCTGATTTAGTAGTGATAAGAATGATGCCATGAACTGAGATTGCATAGAAAAGCATGCATGCATTCTTAAATCTGTACAAAAGCATACACAACAGAGCGGACCATCTTTCAGGCCTGTGATTTTATAAAGGTACAGTGGTGTTTGAAAGTTTGTGAACCCTTTAGAATTTTCTATATCTCTGCATAAATATGACCTAAAACATCATCAGGTTTTCACACAAGTCCTAAAAGTAGATAAAGAGAACCCAGTTAAACAAATGAGATAAAAATATTATACTTGGTCATGGTCATTTATTTATTGAGGAAAATGATCCAGTATTACATATGAGTGGCATATGAGTGGCAAAAGTATGTGAACCTCTATGATTAGCAGTTAATTTGAAGGTAAAATTAAAGTCAGGTGTTTTCAATCAATGGGATGACAATCAGGTGTGAGTGGGCACCCTGTTTTATTTAAAGAACAGGGATCTATCAAATTCTGCTCTTCACAACACATGTTTGTGGAAGTATATCGTGGCATGAACCGAGGAGATTTCTGAGAGTTGTTGAAAAAGAGTTGTTGATGCTCATCAGGCTGGAAACGGTTACAAAACCATCTCTAAAGTGTTTGGTCTTCACCAATCCACAGTCAGACAGATTGTGTACAAATGGAGGAAATTCAAGACTATTGTTACCCTCCCCAGGAGCAGTCTACCAACAAAGATCACTCCAAGAGCATGGCGTGTACTAGTTGGTGAGGTCACAAAGGACCCCAGGGTAACTTCTAAGCACCTGAAGGCCTCTCTCACATTGGCTAATGTTAATGTTCATGAGTCCACCATCCTAAGAACACTGAACAACAGTGGTGTGCATGGCAGGGTGGTAAGGAGAAAGTAACTGTTGGCTTTCTACTCATTGCTGAACATTGCTGCTCGTCTACAGTTTGCTAAAGATCATGTGGACAAACCAGAAGACAATTGGAAGAATGCTTTGTGGACGGATGACACCAAAATAGCTTTTTGGTTTAAAAGAAAAGCGCTATATTTTGAGAAAGGAAAACACTGCATTCCAGCAAAAGAACCTTATCCCATCCGTGAAACATGGTGGTGGCAGTATCATGGTTTGGGCCTGTTTTGCTGCATCTAGGCCAGGATGGCTTGCCATGATTGATGGAACAATGACTTCTGAAATTCGGAAACGTTTCGTTGCAGTTATTGCTGCACAGGTGGTCGCACCGGTCGCCACTCACTAATATGTCATATTGAATCATTTTCCTCAATAAATAAGTGACCAAGTATAATACTTTTGTCTCATTTGTTTAATTGGGTTCTCGTTATCTACCAGACCAGACACGTTGACTAGATATTATCATAGTCCCATTAGGCTACTGTAATGTAAATATAAAGAGCATTTTCACCAAAAAATGCGTGCAAACAATATGTAACTACCAAAATATGTCACTAAAAACACAAATGGAATGATACCATTTGTCTAAAGCCTGAACTGTTATACATATTTGTAATAGTGAATAAATGAGTGGGTATTTGCATTGAAATGTTTAGAGGTTGACTGATGCATGAGCCTGTCCACAGCCTGAGAAGAATTCCTGTCTAGCTACTTTGGGGCTTCCTAGACAAAGCATTGACACAGATGTAGGACCCAGTCACATGCAATTGGTGATGTATTGATTATTATTACCTATCACTGTATAAGTTCTTTTACATAATTATTTTCTATTGTAAATATTTTTTTCTTCATCATTTTCTGCCCAAGTTAAAGCATGCTCCTGATTACCTAATACCTCATTTTTAATTTATGGATATTTATATATATATATATATATATTTTTTTTTTATATATTATTTATATTATAGAAAAGACAGTAATGTACTGTTATGACTCTGTCTAGGGGAAATAATATGCAAGTAATCGGGAGACAAACAAATGAGTACTACATACAATAGGACAGGCATACAGTATACCCTTATGAATGCCATTTACAGCCTGTTACAAATAAGCAGCAGAAAGTCATATATATTTGCGTAGTAACTTGAACAAAAAAGTCTCTAAACACATAAACTGAGTATCTAGTTCAAGCCAAGAATGCACAACCTACAAAATTCAATCCCATAGCAGACTGCTGATCAGAGAATAAAACAAAATTTTTCTTGGCATAAATAAATAAAGCTCAATCCAGCCACCAACTCATTCATCCAAAGCTCCAGTTATGTGTCTACAAGACTGCTAAATGTTGATGTAAAAACCTCATCTATGAGGAAAAAAAATACAGATGCAAAAATATAATTACAAACACCTCAAACTGGATCTGCTATCAGACATGGTGATAACAGAGAGGATGGTGTTTGAAATACAGACCTTTGAATTTTTTTTCTCTTATGTCCTATATAGTGACTTGACTTTTGGTGCAGTTAACCAATACATATCCTTACATAGCTGCTAAAATCAGACTATGATTGTATTATGAGTGTGCATGACACATGCCTAAACATACTTAATCAGAACATACAACATCTCTAATTGATCATTTTCTGTGGAGAGTGAATGCAGCACACACGCACAGCTCACAGTAACAGCAAACTCATTATATTGCATTGAATTATTTCATTTTTACATGCTCAGCATTGTTTCACTTAAGGATTAGTCATGAAAAATCCCAGGCTTGCTTTCTTTGCCTCTTCTTACCGTTTCATAAAACAGTACAAAAAAGTATTTGAGTTTTAGCGTAACATTACTAATGCTGCCAACGCAACACAAGACAAATATGGCACCCATTTGCATTTTGACTAGGAAAACACTAATTTCAATACTGATATGTTCAGCCCTAAAAAGTATTCTGAAGAATGTTATTCCAGATCCATTGCAAAATGCAAGTTATTACACACACGCACTCCCTCACTTAATCAGTCACTATTCATAGCTGCTTAATCCAATGCAGGGTCACAGGGCACAAGGGGGAAACCAACCCTGGACAGGGAACTAGTCCTTTACAAAGCACAATTACACGCACACACACACATACACACACTGTGACACTTTAGAGATGACAGCTGACCTAGTGCTTGTCTTTAGAATGTGGGACACTGGGAGAACAGCCAATCTCCACACAAGCAGCGGCCGGACTGGGAATTCAACCTGGGTCTCTGGAGCTGAGATGCAACAGCTCTCTAACCACAGTCCCACTGTGCAGCCTGCTGGTGATTACAGTTAGGAATTCAAACTTAATTTGTTCCGGAAGACCATTCGAATTTTGAATTTTTCGAATTCGGAATCGTACTCATTTCAGGCACATCCTGAGGCTGACTCATACATGCACAGGTTTAACTGACATTTGAAGCCAGAACTTGTGGGGGCAATATATATACAGTAGTGCTTGAACGTTTTTGAACCCTTTAGAATGTCTGAACATCATCAGATTTTCACACAAGTCCCAAAAGTAGATAACGAGAACACCTTTAAACAAATGACACAAAAATATTATACTTGGTCATTTATTTATTGACGAAAATGATTCAATATTACATATTAGTGGGTGGCAAAAGTATGTGAATCTCCAATCCGGTGTGCAGGACTGATCAACAGTTACAGGAAATGTTTAGTTGCAGTTATTGCTGCACAAGAGGGTCACACCAGATACCGAAAGCAAAGGTTCACATACTTCTGCCACTCGCTCACTATATATACAGTGGGACAAAAAAGTATTTAGTCAGCCACTGATTGTGCAGGTTCTCATACTTCATTTTCATCATAGGTACACTTCAACTATGAGAGACAAAATGAGAACAAAAAAATCCAGAAAATCACATTGTAGGATTTTGAAAGAATTTAATTGTAAATTATGGTGGAAAATAAGTTCAACTCAATACTAAGTAACATAACCTTTGTTGGCAATGGCAGAGGTCAAACGTTTCCTGTAAGTCTTCACCAGGTTTGCACACACTGTAGCTGGTATTTTGGCCCATTCCTCCATGCAGATCTCCTCTAGAGCACCGATGTTTTGGGGCAACATGAACTTTCAACTCCCTCCACACATTTTCTATAGGGTTGAGGTCTGGAGACTGGCTAGGCCACTCCAGGATGTTGAAATACTTTTTACGGAGCTACTCCTTTGTTGCCCAAACAGTGTGTTTGGGATCATTGTCATGGAAGAAGACAAAGCTATGTTCCATCTTCAATGTTCTAACTGTTGGAAGGAGGTTTTGACTTAAAATCTCATGATACATGGCCCTGTTCATTCTTCCCTTAACTTGGATAAGTCGTCCTGTCCCCTTTGCAGAAAAACAGCCCAAAGCATGATGTTTCCACCCCCATGCTTCACAGTAGGTATGGTGTTTTTGGGATGCAACTCACCATTCAAACACGACCAGTTGAGTTTTTGCCAAAAAGTTCTACTTTGGTTTCATCTGACCACATGATATTCTCCCAATCCTCTTCTGGATCATTCATATGCTCTCTGGCAAACTTCAGACGGGCCTGAACATGTACTGGCTTATGCAGGGGGACACACCTGGCACTGCAGGATCTGAGTCCCTCTCGACGTAGTGTGTTACTGATGGTAGCCTTTGTTACTTTAGTCCCAGCTCTCTGCAGGTCATTCATCAGGTCCCTCCATGTAGTTCTGGGATTTTTGCTCACCGTTCTCATGATCATTTTGACCCCACGAGATGAGATATTGCATGGTGCCCCAGATCAAGGGAGATTATCAGTGGTCTTGTATGTCTTCCATTTTCTTACAATTGCTCCCACAGTTGATTTATTCACACCACTTGCCTGTTGTAGATTCATTCTTCCCAGGCTGGTGCAGGTCTACAATTTTTGTCCTCGTGTCTTTCAATAGCTCTTTGGTCTTGTGTTTGGAGTCTGACTGTTTAAGGCTGTGAACAGTTGTATTTTATACAGATAATGAGGGCAAACAGGTGCTATTAATACAGGTAACGAGTGGAGGACAGAAGAGCTTCTGAAAGAAGAAGTTAGTCTATGAGAGCCAAATATCTTGCTTATTTGTGGCTGACCAAACACTCATTTTCCACCACAATTTACATTTAAATTCTCAAAAACCTACAATGGGATTTCATGAATTTTTTTTCCTCATTTCGTCTCTCATAGTTGAAGTGTACCTATGATGAAAATTACAGACCTCTCTCATTTTTCTAAGTAGTAGGAGAACTTGCACAATCAGTAGCTGACTAAATACTTTTTTGGCCCACTGTGTATATATATATATATAAATAAATAAATAAATTATATATATATATATATATATATATATATATATATATATATATATATATATATATATATATATAGATATGTATGTTCAATGCTTAATTAGGACAAAATTAAGACAAATTAAGAATATTATTGATGTGTGGTGTGTAAGCACACCCAACAAACTTGTTTGAGAAAAACAAGGCAGACATTTTGTATTTCGTATTAAATATGACCTAAACCATCATCATTTTAAGTTCTAGAAATAGAGAGAAAGCAATTAAACAAACAAGACAAAAATATTATACTTGGTAATGATCCAATATTATATACCAGTGAATGGAAAAGTATGTGAATCTTTAGAATTAGCAGCCAATTTGAAATAATGAAATTAGAGTTAGGAGTTTTCAGTCAGTGGGATGAAAATCAATCATGAGTGAACATTTAAAATTATGAGAACAATCCACAGCCACCAGTTTAGCATTGTGCTTCTACACTGTTATTATGAATTAGGTGAAAATTAGGCCACATTTTATCTGCACAAGTGTCCTTAGTTGATAGAGTTATTATAAATACTCCACATATGTGATAAATACATCAGTGTTTAACAAATAGATTCGTAATAAATACTTCTTCTGCAATATATTGTAGCCATTCACAAAAGCCAGGAAGCAGCTGAAACCAGGATTCAGCTTTCTACATTCTTCAGAACATGTCATATAATTTAAGATGAAACCGCTTTAGCTCTGTCTCTGTGACTGTAAGTAACAGATGTGTTTTTCTCAGCTCACCATATTTGAAAACAGTCCACAGCCCACATTGTTACTTTACAGTTTCCTCTTTTTTTCAATTTCAGCATCTTTTCTTTTTTTTTTCTCCTTAAATGATGTTCATGATTTTATATCACTGTTAAGTTGGTGTTAGAAGGGGACAGGGGTACATGTATTATTTTATTTTATAATTACTACTGGATCCAGAACCTAATTTTATAGCACTTACCCATGCAGCTCCGGTTTCCTGCAGTCCAGCATAACGCAGATGTATCTGTTTGGCTGTTCTTTACCCAAAAAACAAGGTATAATACCACTGCTAATTTCGCCCAAAACATAATCCTGCTTCACCATGCACATGCCTTTGAGATCAGTTGTCCCCTGGAAATAAACACCAGTGATGACCTCCATGCATTTGTCCAAGTAGGCATTTACTACTACATTCCTGAACTGGAGGAAATAATGTTCCTCTATTGCCACTGTGCAAGACTACTGCTCAGGACACATAAAACACCACACATTTTCTCCTGGCTCTTCTGCTTTGGAAGCAAAGCGTGAAATTCCTGACAGACCTGTGGTGAATCTGACACATGCTGAGGTTAGTCTTCTCTTTGTATTTTTGATCTGTTGTTTTGGCTAAGCAGTGAATACTTCCGTCTTCCACTTCTAATATTTAAAACACACAAAACAAAAGTAAATCGTGTCGGTCTCAGGGTAGGATGCTTCTCAGGGACCATTTGAGTGTGTCTTATACTGTATGAATGTGTAGAATTTGAGTCAATTTTCTGACCTACACTGGAGACGTATAAATAAAATTAATTACAATTCTATTACATTACAATTTAAACTTAATTACCATGACCTTCCTGTGAATGATGAGAATCTGTAATGTGGGGACAGTACTCAGCATCAAGTGTTTTGACCAACCCAGCTCCCACCCCATGGAGTCTCCAGTTAGGTAGAAAAACACATTTGAGGCAACACCAGGTTGGGAAACAAACAGGGCAAAAACACCAAACAACACAAAGAAACATACCCTGGGGAAACACCAACTGTGAGGGAAAACAGCAATCCCTGAAAGCACTCTACCAACTGAGCCACTCTGGTATGCATCCCACATCTGGCAAGGTAAGATCTGTAGGATACAGACTTGTGGTCAAATTTTCTTCTTGGTGTTTCCATAGTTTCCAATGGTGTTTCAAAGTTTCTCTGGTTTCCCCTCAGTTGATGTTTCCTTGGGGTATACCTCCATGCAGTTTCTGAGTGGTGTGTCCTTCGTTTTTGATGGTGTTTCTTCAGTGTTCTGGTTCAGTGTTCTGAGTCACAGCACTCCTCACACATGAGAGTTGACTGGTGAGGGATATCACATGACACCAACCGGGGTGACCTGACTTTGCACAATCAAGGTACAATTTACTGGATCAGTGTCAATTATACTGGTAGCCAAAGGCCTGAGGCCATGAATGAAAATGCTTCCATTTTGCATTTGTTCTGAATGTAATACAGTGTTACAAATTGTATAATCATCATAGCAATTTGAGAGAAAAGCTGAAAAAAACATACATTTCAGAATTTATTAGTATTTTGTATGTTACCCGTTTTGCTGTAATGACTGCATGCACTCCAGCTGGCACACACTTCACAGGTTGTGCAAAATGTGCAACATGGTTCATAATATCCCAGCATGATTTCACAATATACCAAAGAGCATCTTGCTATTTTACTGAATGATTTTCTTTCTGTCTTCAAATGCCCCATAAGTGCTCCAGGTGACTATGGAGGAAAATCCATGATAGTCACTCTAATTGTTAGTCCATAGCAGTCAAATTTACTCAAATTGTTATGCTGGCTATATGATTTGTAATTAAAAACATTGTATTTGATTTGGCGAAAAAGCACAGTTTGTGTTAATCATCCTTTAATCTTTCATCAGTGCTCACAGGATGCTGCCTACAGGATGCTGGTGGCAGGACATTTTTGGTCGGTGGACAATTTTCAGTTCAGCAGTGACACGGAGTTGTTTAAAATCTCAAACAGCACTGCTGCGTCTGATCCACTAATACCAGCACAATACATACTAAAACACCATCACCGTGTCAGTGTCACTGCAATGAGAATGTTCTACCAGCCTAATAGTACCTGACCTGTGGTGGTCCAGTCTACAGTCTGGACTACAGTCTGTAATAGTAGAACTACAAAGTGCTTCTATATGGTTAATGAAACTAATGAAATGGACAATGAGTGTTAAAATAAGTACGTGTACCAAATAAAGTGGATTCTGAGTGTATATATATATATATATATATATATATATATTCTCTCTCCCTCTCCACATATATTATTATTATTAGGGAATATGATAACAAGACACCCATCAAAGATATTTGCTGAATTTAATACAATTTCACATGACCTCAATTTAACCAAAATATGGGATTATTTGGAAACAGGTACCCATAAATTCTGAAAGTAGGCTAGAATTGCCAGGAACTCCCTGGTGGAAGCTTCAGCTTGGCACCTCATACTTGGCATTGTTTTAAGACAAGAAAACATCCATGCTTAAACTTACTTTTGTCATCCCAGAGTAGTGGAAGCTGTTGTGGAAGAAAAAAAGACACAAACTCAATGTTAAGGACAAGTTACACTTACGCATATGTATTGTTTTCTACATGTTTTGACCTAGCTAATCCTGGGTGAGGGGCCATTCCAAAGTTAATCATGGAATTCAATGGTTTCATGCAAATATGTACTCTGAATGGGGTGCCAATCCATTGTAGGGATGGTTAGATGTTGTATCTTGAGTCATGCCTGCATGATACTTTACCCACTGAGTCTTCAACCTGTGTCAATGTAGTAGAGGACAAGCAAATAGTGGCTGTGCCACATGAGTGCCCATATATCGCACTGCAAATATTCAGATACATTTGGTGTATATTACTGTATGTGTGTGTTTAGTCAAGAGGAATTACCATTTATGGCAACAGAGACTGCAATTGACTCTATGGTGATGAGGCACTAATAAACCAATCAACACAAGGAAATACAGACATTATTTACTTTGTATATGCACAATGCATCACATAAAGATGACAGCTTATGTATGAGTATGAGTATGTGTGAGTACAAATGTGCTATGTATTCTTCAAGTGTAGTCTAGATTACAATAAACAGTATATTTAAATAGGGGTGGTGGTGTCATGATCACATAAGGCAATGTATTAACAGTGTGATCTGTGCTTTCTGAATTTCCATCAAATACCAAATTGATAGTAGAGATGTTCTCTCTCACACTTTGTGTATCTACATTTGTGTCATATTTCAAACAGTAAGCTATTACACGTGTATAATGGTTCAGTGATAAATAGTGTCTGCTATTATGCCATCAAAATTTGATGTGGTGTAACTTGGTGTAATGTGCTCACACCATTGCTTAATGGATTTAATAAGACTACAGTATTATTTAACACACCAGAGCAGTCTTACAACTGCAAACGTATTTAAAGTTAAACAATCCAATTGGTGTGTAATGGCAAACGTTGGGATGCAGAGTAGGCTCTAAGCAGTCGGTATTTCGATGAAGCTGCTAGATATAACTACAGCTCAAGTGTTAGTGGAGGTCACACTTGCCACTGTAGACTATAGAAGCTGTGTTTTTTTTCTGTTTTTACCCCATTTTTTAAATATTGCATACAAATTTCCTGTACTATCTGGTTGTATGCTAATAAAGAGACTGAGAAATAATTATATATGACATTATACTGTTGCTAAAACAATGGTATATCTAATCTAATGGTGGCCTAAGACTTTTGCACAGGGTCCATGGTCCCACGAGGGTCATAGCTATTTGGTCTTGGAAATCCAAGACAACCTAACTGTTCCTGCTTTTTGATGTTCCTCTTTACCCTCTCACTTCTAGGACACTCACAATCTTTTAGTGTTAGCATGTGCTTGCCTTTAATCTCCCAGATTTCTAGCTGGTGTATGATAAAAAAAACTCAGCTATTGGGAGGGAATTGAATACAGCTAACAAAGATCAGGTTGGCTAGCAGTAAATGCCAGGTTTGTAATGTTTTTCAGGTGAGCAGCCTCACAATTCCTGGATTATTACCTCAATTAGACCTAGCAAAGGTACTCAGATCGAGAGCTATCACTTTTGTAAGTCATCTGTGAGTCTATACTTGAACGTGAGCAAAGGAGCATCCTCTCAGATTCCTGTGTCTGCCTTCGAGTCCAGAGGTCGTTCGTCTGTCCATTCAGTGTTCGCTGTCTCATTGGAAGAGTTTCAAATTTCACATATGTCTCTTTGAAAAGTTCATCAGGTCCAGCCTCCCTGTTGCTATTCCGTTTGCAATAGAGTGATGAGATCTTGTAGAGAAGGAGCATGATAATCGGAAGCACAACAACACATGCAATCCCGCTGATGACTATCATCCACTTGTTTTGGTCATCACTCATCATGGTGTCCTGAGAGCTAAAATTCACACACTGGTCTTTCCCACTGTTTGGTACCAAGCAAACTGTGTAGATCTGGTTGGGAAATAGGTCCTCCAGCAGAAGCTTGCCATTTCCAACCTTAGTTTCTACCGTGTCTTTCATCTCCTCTGCATCATATGGGAAGTAAACCACAGAAAGGGGGGATTCGCTCGGAAAACCGTCATTCGTCCATAACACAACTGCTGTGTCACCTGTTTCTTCTACCACCTCGATATTCTTGATGGAATAGCTACTTTTTTTCCAAGTTTTATCCCCGTTGACTGGACTTTTGCCATTTTTGCTTTGCTTCATTGTAGAAGCCATATCTCCTGCAAGTGGAGATCTCTGGATGCTTCCTCCTGTATCTAAGTTCATTTTGGTTGGTATGAACTGAACTGTGGTTGCAGGTTGTTTGGTAGCTGAAGTGGTAGAGGAGGAAATCCCTGGAATTACATTCTCAGTAACAGGAGAAGATTGAATAACCATTCCCGGGCTTTCACCAGGCTTTATGGTCACATTGAGAATTAATGGTGTTATCATTTCCAGCCCTGCAACAGATAATGTGATGGAGGCTTCTGCATTTCCTGCAACATTTTTGGCCTTGCAGCGATAAATGCCAGCATCTTTCAACTCAATCCCATGCAGACTGAGGATAGACCATCGTACACCTTCACCTGGAGATTCCTGCACAACTAAAATATGCATAAGGAAAATATTAGATGAATTATGATACATAGAAACATAATGCAATAATTGAATTATTTATGCTAAAACTCACTTTGAATACACCATACCTGGGTTACTGAAAAAAGAGCCATCTTCTTTGTACCACATTAGCATTGGCGTTGGATAACCTGTGGCATCACAGCGCAGAAGCACATTACTACCAAGGGGAGATGTTATCTTTGTGGCTGAAGTCATCACCGTTGGTTTAACGCACTGATCCAGTTCTGCTCTATTAAACAGGACCCCGGCCAGCTTCTCTGGACCACCGCAGGATACAAACGGGTCCATCAGCACCACAGGAGCAGCTGCCATCTTCGATATCTCGATAAGTTTAGAGATTCGGCAATCACAGTACCACAAGTTGTCCTGGAGACCTACAAATATTGAACACAAACATTAATAGAATATACAATTATGAGAACTGTCGAGACAAAGAAATAGTAGAATTCATACATTGAATAAAGAATACAGAATTATGCAAAACACCCTGAACAGTGTGCTAGGCCAAACACTAAAATATTCAGTCACTCATTGTCTTTTCTATTGTCCTCTACCTTCAGTTAACACACACCATCTTAAAATGATTGCATCATGCTTTAGGAATGAAACTGAAATATTTCACATTCGATTTCCAGATGAAGGACAAAAAGTCTTAACAGTTTTGACAGAGAAATGGATGGGACACCTAGTACTTTTGTTATTGGAGATGGTGTCAGCTTTTAATTTCTAATCATAGCTGGGCTTCAACAAACAACTATTTTGATCAAATAAGCTATCGATTGTTGAAATTGATAATCAATTATTCAGATTATGAATCACTCAATTGCCAAATAACTTATGTAGGTATCAGCCTTTACATTTAGTTTGAGGTTGTTTCATGCATTAATGAACCTTCGTCGTGAATAATAGTTCAAGAAAACACATATTTTCAAAAGAGAAATTGTTACAGCTCATAGGCTGACTTTATTAGCCAGCTTGCTAGCTAGCTCAATTAACTTACTAAGATGAATCTACTTCACTGTGGGACTGTGGTAGCCTAGCGGTTAAGGTACTGGACCAAAAAGTCCAGGGTTCAAATCCCACCTCTGCCAAGCTGCCACTGTTGGGCTGCCACCTTGAGCAAGGCCCTTAACTTGTTTAGATTGTAAGATTGTATCAATTGTAAGTCGCTCTGGATAATGTAAATGTTCACTGAGTGAGTCGACCTGTTTAAAAAGTAAAAATCGCTTTATTTAAACGAGTAAAGCGCGGAGCGTAGGTCGGACGCGGGCACAACAGAGCCGAACTCCACTCGCAAGAGGAATGCCAAGGAGAACAAACATGAGGAAGAGGTTAGTGGCAGAAAAGAAGCATTCCCTTTCCTAGCAACTACGCCCGAAAGTAGAGAGCTGTACGAGCACATGAGACGGGTGAGGTCTTATGCATACGTGAGGTGACACAAAGCGATGCAATACAATGTGAACGTGCGACACCTGTCAGTGCCAGATCATGCCCTTAAATAGACTCGCTGACAGGTGAAGCCACTAATACCACAATCACGCAGCAATTAAACAGTGCATGCGCAATTGCATTGCCTGTGAGGATTGCAAACAACAGCTAAGCCAACATTGTCCTCTATTGTCAGCTTGGTGAAATCCCCACAGTACTGAGAGGGCTCACACCGCCGTGTAGGCGGCTCAAAGGGGGTGCTCACGCCTCTAGCGGCCCAAGCATGACCCCTAATAGCAATGTTACTGTATGTGTTATGTGGTGGTGCAATGGTTAAGGTATTAGACTGTGGACCAGAAGGTACAGGGTTCAATTCCCACATTGTTGGATCCTTGAGCAAGGCCCTTAACCCATAATTGCTTGGATTGTAAGACTATATCATTAGTATGTTGCTCTGGATTAGAGAATCTAGTCAAAAAAAAAAAAAACATGGAATTATGCCCAACACCTCAAAACAGGACGTCTGTAAAAATGCACTTTACAGGCACACAAATAATACATTTTGATATAGCAAGATGACTAGTCTGTTGATTGTCAACACAAAATGAAGCATGACTAATAGGAACAGTGGAACAGGTGAGAGAAGAACAATACAAAGATGTTGGAACTGCCACCATATTTATTACAGTACGTGGAATGGTGGATATTGACTATTCTGTTCCTGCTATTTTGTGTCGTTAAAACCTCATGTAAACATATTTAGTTTGTCAAATATTTTGCAAGTAAAATAATGTGTTTGCAAACTATTTATAACTATGCTCAGACTATTGTCACCTACATTCGCACATAGCTACAGTTATTATGGTATATTTTGACGTTTGGCTATTATTAAATAAACTGCCATGGCTTTGCTTTAGTAAATGACAATGCTGCTCTACATTCACAGTTGGAATCTCCTTTACAGGATTAACCTGTACTTAAATGAGGTGAAGCATGCCTACCCAGAAGCTTGAGCTATCATTAGATATGAATGGAATGGAAACAGACAGAGATGGTCAGATGTTTTAGTCAGTAAGATGCAAAAGTCCACTACCAAGAAGTTCTTTTATTAATAGGTCCAGTCTGTAGTGGCATATATTTTAATCAATGCTGTACACGCATATGCTCATACACTACTGACACACTGATCACTTTTGTCTCTTAGGGTGTGTTCACACTTGACACGTTTGGTTCAATTAAAACAAACCCTGCTGGATTGTTAGTGCAGTTTATTTCAACAAGTGTGAACACAGCCATCCGAACCTTGGTGTGTACCAAACAAGTGAACTGAGACCACCTGAATAGGTGGGTCTTGGTCTGCTTCCAAATGAACTCTGGTGCGGTTTGACTGATGTGTGAACATAGCACAGACCAGACACGTAAATGAACCAAACACAGGGAGTGACATTACAAGAAGAGGCCCCATAATTTAGTGTAGTATATTTAACTTAATATAACAGTCATCTAACAAATGTAATTCTAGCGTTGTTAAAGAACTGTACTTGATTCTTCATTCCAAAGGACAGAATATTCAAGCACACCTGCCTCTTCTCTTTATAGGAGGTATAGTTGCCCATTATATTATATTACCACCGTGGTGAGCGCTGCAATCCTGCTTTTGCTATGGAGTGGCACACTGCCCCAACTACTGGTGTGATGATCTGGGGAGCCATGTGTGGCCACATGTGTTGCCTTTCATGGCAGGGATTGCTATTGGCATTTTTCAGCAGGATAATGCTTGCCCACAGCAAGGGCTTCTCAGGAATGTCTTCGCCATATTGCAACACTTCCTTGGCGTGCCTTGTTGCCAGATTTGTCACCAAACAAGCATTTATGGGACCAGCTAAGATGCCAGCTTCAGCAAAGTATGACTGTGCAAGATCTACAGGCCCAACTACATCATCTAATATTGTAATCTCATATATTGTCATTACACAAGGAAAAGAAATGAAAACCTAACTTAAGGAAGCTCCACTGCGCAAATAGTCCATGCCTGCGCAGACCAACAGAACCAGAGCAGAGTGTTTGCAAAAGTGACAAGCTTCTCCGGTGGTTTCCGGGAGCGAGAGAAGGATGCGAAGCGAAAGGATGGGGCTGACTAAGTGACAGCGTGGCGTCCTTTCGAAACGTGATTGCGGGAAGTAGCACACCCCATGCAATTGCGTTTCGAAATGATGGTGCGCCATCGCGGTGAGGGGGGGGTGTATTAAAGCCATACAGGCTGGGGGCGAATGCGGAAGAAGACAGGGGGCTCACGCTGCCACTGTGAGCGAGCCAAAATTGCCGAGGGATAGAGGCAACCGGGAGCGCTAGAAATGAGCTTGCCCTACGCGACCAACTAGGCCCTACTGGTTACCGGGCAGCCTCCTGACTGCCCATTTCTGGTGCTCTACAAAATGCCAGCTACCTCTGTCTCTAAATAATGTCAACACTCAATAATAAAGCCGTGTGAGGGCTGGTGAAGTTCAAAGATGCGATGCCTCCAACAGATGTTGCCACTTACACGCATGGTGGCAAATCTGGCCTGGTACATGTGTGATCACACCGAGCAAGCTCACTCCACAAAATGAGTCAACACTGACCTCTGGCATCACAAGCCAGGGTCAGCGTGAACCCTAATAGTAACCCCCCAAGGGGCAATGTCCCAATGTCCCTAAGCATGTTCAGTACTTCCTCTAGCTTGTCGGATGTGCTCTGGGTTGAGCATCTGATGAACAGGGAGGCCCTGGTAGGCAGGTACCACCTTCAAATAGGGGCTGAATGGGAGGGTGGGCCAACTCAAGCCAGATGCAAGGCTCGGTTTGGGCTTGGGACTAGCCAAGAGTGGCTCAGGAACGGGGCTAGACCTGACAAGGCCAAGAAACACGTCGGCATGAGTCACCTAGCTAGGCAAATGAATGCCAAGGACCGAGGTCAACAAAGGTGACTACGGCACAGAAGCAAGCGCAAATGACCGTGGTGCAGGGTTTGGCGGTGGCGGCCATGGTGCAGGGATCAGTACTAAAAACCGTGGTGCAAGGGTCGATGCTAATGACTGGTGCACAAAATGTTCATGTACAGAGCTAACATGCTCAGGTACAGAGCTAATGGGTGCAGTGAGCTCAGGTATGGAGCTGGGCAGTGCTAGCTGCTCAGGTACGGAGCTGAAGGGCGCAGAGGGCTCAGGTGTGGAGCTGGGTGGTGCTAGCTGCTTAGATACAGAGCCAAAGGATGTGGCGGGCTCAGGTACAGAGATAGGTGGTGCTGGTTGCTCAGGTATGAAGCCAAAGTGCGCCGCGAGCTCAGGTAGGGAGCTGGGCAGCACTGACTGCTCAGGTACAGAGCTAAAGGGCGCGACAAGCTCAGTTACAGAGCTAAAGGGCGGCGCTAGATGCTCAGGTACAGAGCTAAAGGGCATGGCGGGCTCAGGTATGGAGTTACGGGGTGCAGCATGCTCGGGTACAGAGCTGAGGGGTGCAGTGGCACACAACTGCTTAACAACTGGAGCAATGGTCTGCTTGAGGATGTGGAGCAGACTCGGGTTGGGCTGGGCCTCAGTGATCTCAGGGAATAGGGGTTTGACTGTGGTGGTGGGAGGGCCCACAGGGGCAGCACCAAACGTGCAATGGTCAAAGATAATATTTTCAGCCCAGGCAAAAGATAGCAAGTTGCGGATCGAACCAGCCCTCTCCCTGGCCCTCTGAAGCCAGAAATCTGCATTAGTGGCCAGGTCGTACAGCTTGGACAGGGAGGAACAGGGCTTAAGCAAGCTCGTCCTGTGTTTCCTCATTGGGGCCAAGCCTGAAGAGATCCATTAATACCTGGTCATTTAACCCAGAATTGACAGCTAACTAGTTGAATTCTCCCACACTCAAGCACCCGCCTGAGACCTTGCCTGACTTCAAAGATCCCAGGAGGTTCAGGTGACTAAGCCTGAGGCTGGAGGTCCACCATGCTGGGGGGGATGGGAGCGACAGTGGGGTCAAACCCTCGGTCAAAGTAGACAGCTAGAACCAGAAAGCACAAAGTTAGACCAGGGAGGGCCCTAATGCCTTCTACGGCAAGGACTAGGCAGCTTTATGGATCAGGATGCCAACCCAACTCGCTGACGGGGCCATAGAGACTGGTGGAGCCCCCAAAAGCAAGCCAGGACCCGGGTATAGATACCCACCAATTCCGGCAACTGGAACAGGAGCTAACGCTGGGTCCTGATACTGGTCGCATCTTTCTGTTAGGGTTTGCCATATTAAAGGGCAGGCAAACCGAGAAAATAAAAATATAAAGATTTTTATGACCCAATTGCCATTAGCTCCAGATTGAAATGGTGAACCAAAATAAAATTTAAATAAAAGAAAACAAAGTAAACAATAAAATAAACCTCTGAGAAAAGAACCCTGGGCGGATGCATCAATAATGGTTGTTTAAACCAAACATGCCACTCAGCAACTGAAGAAAACTAAACAAAAACTTAACTTAAGGAAGCATTTAGCACCACTAAGCTGAGATACGCTTACAGCATAGCTTCACTGCACCAACGGCATAAGCGGGTTTGCACCTGCGCAGAGTGACAGAATCTGAGCGAAGCGTTTGCAAAAGTGACTCACGCTTCTCCCGTGGTTTCCAGGAGTGTGAGAAGGACGCAAAGCAAAAGGATTGGGCAGATGAAGAGACAGCGAGGCGTCCTTTCGAAATACAATCTCGTGGGGTGCGCTACTTACCGTGATCATGGTGAGGGAGGTGAATTAAAGGCGTACAGGCTGCGGGTAAATACAGAAAAAGGCGGGGGGCTTGCACTGCCAATGTGAGCGAGCCAAAACCACCAAGGAAGAGAGGCAACCGGGAGCGCTAGAAATTAGCTTGCCCTACGTGACCAACTAGGCCCTACTGGTTACCGGGCAGCCTCCTGACTGCCCATTACTAGCATTCTACAAAATTCCAGCTACCTCTGTCCCTAAATATTGTTATCGCTCAATAATAAAGCTGTGTGAGGGCTGGTGAAGTTCAAAGATGCGATGTGTGCTCAAAGGTGCGCTTACACAGCCCCACCAACAGGTATCGCCACTTACGTGCATGGCTCCAAATCAGGGCTGGCACAAAATGAGTCAACACTGACCTCTAGAATCACAAGCCAGGGTGAGCGTGAACCCTAATACTACTAAAATCCAAAGATTTCCAATCTATTTGGAACGGTAGCAGCCTTAAAATCCTATTAACAGCAGCTTACCTCCCTGGAGTGGAACATCCAGGCCAGTGTATGTTCGATTTTAAAGACTGAAATTAGCAAATATTTTCATATTTTTCTAATTTATAAATCACGGACATACAATACAGCCTAAAATGTTAGATGAGGTACATATAATAGAATACTGAATGTCAATTCTATTCTATGCAATTATCATTTCCTGTTAATTGCATTACTGTTTGAATGTAGCTAATAAAAACTGGCTACAATGAGATGTTTAGTTTGAAATTCAAACTCTGCTGAAGAGATTTCAGTTGTGAAATTACACAAAGCATTAAAGCATCTAAAAATAATGAGTGCTAGATGTACTAAGCCTTTTGCACCTGGTTTCAGGCACCATCTGGCCTCATTCTAGCCCTGGAAAAACATTATTTGTAAAACTGCCATGTGAGCCTAAAGGTTTACTTTATTTGCATATAGATGGTGATGAGCAAATTGTATATTTCTCCGTAATGTGTATGTATTTGGGGAAGAATAACACAAAAATTGCGAAATTCACATAAAATGGTTCTAATTACACAAGTTGTTTGATTTACTAAAGTTTGAGCAATTAGCAACATGTACTTTAGCTTGTAGTTTTTGCCTTAGCAGCAGAAGCATGTGCCAGTAGGCAGTTGCCAGATCCCTGAATTTTGCATTTAAATGGGTTTGACTCATTTTTACCATGGTCAAATATGAATTGGAAATCGGGGTTGGGCATTTTGCGTAAATTAATATGTAAGTTTATTCTGTACACAGTAGTAGGTTATTTTCACTATGGTATTCGGACTCAAACTGAGATTCAGAATCTAATGACATAGCTGTATCAATGTTCAAAGCATGATTGTGGTGCCTTTAAAATTAACTGAATTTGTTGTATTTGCAAAACTTAATAAACTTAATCCCTCTTTGGTTTGGAGAATTTGCATGGTTCTGTGATTAAGCAGTTCTGTGATTAAACAAAGTACAACCCAAACCTCATCTCCAAGATGTGATATGAGCCCAAGATGGTTCAGCACAGTGAAACACTGCTCTACTGCTCTGCTCTCTATTAAGCCACAGTGGTTCATATTCTGTTTCTTTCTGTAACAGGAGTACCCCTGGCCTACATCATGTGATACAGACCCAGCCCCCTACCCTGAGGACCGCTGAGACATGGAAAGATTAATCCCTTGGCAAGATTAAACACATATACATGTGGTGTTTTAAAGTTTGTGAACCCTTTAGAATTATCTATGCTTCTGCATAAATATGACATAAAACATCATCAGATTTTCACACAAGTCCTAAAAGTAGATAAAGAGAACCCAGTTATACAAATGCGGCAAAAATATTATCAGGCAGTAAGCTATTGGAAGAATGTTTTGTGGACGGATGAAACCAAAATAGAACTTTTTGGTTTAAAAGAAAGGAGTTATGTTTGGAAAAAGGAAAACACTGCATTCCAGCATAAGAACCTTATCCCATTTGTGAAACATGGTGGTGATAGTATCATGGTTTGGACCTGTTTTGCTGCATCTGGGGCAGGACGGCTTGCCATTATTGATGAAACAATGAATTCTGAATTATATCAGAGAATTCTAAAAGAAAATGTCAGGACATCTGTCCATGAACTGAATCTCAAAAGAAGGTGGGTCATGCAGCAAGACAACGACCCTAAGCACACAAGTTGTTCTACTAAAGAATGGTTAAAAAAGAATAAAGTTAATGTTTTAGAATGGCCAAGTCAATGTCCTAACCTTAATCTAATCGAAATGTTGTGGAAGGACCTGAAGTGAGCAGTTAATGTGAGGAAATCCACCAACATCCCAGAGTTGAAGCTGTTCTGTACAGAGAAATGGGCTAAAATTCTGAAAGCAAAGGTTCATATACTTTTGCCACTCACTAATATGTAATATTGGATAATTGTCCTCAATAAATAAATGACCAAGTAAAATATTTTTGTCTCATTTGTTTAACTGGGTTCTCTTTATCTACTTTTAGGACTTGTGTGAAAATATGATGATGTTTTATGTCATATTTATGCAGAAATATAGAAAATTCTAAGGGGTTTACAAACTTTCAAGCACCACTGTACACCTTATTTGACAGGTGGGATTCAAACAGTAGTGACTTAGCACTGCCAACCAGCATTGAGCTACCCTGGTTTCTATCCCATCTCTGGCAAGGTGAGATTTGAGTTGCGTTTTGCTTTCTGGCATGCCCACTCCAGTGGTTTGCTTCATGGCACCGTAAGACCAGTGGCATTTTGTTCTGCCTGCCCACCAGCTTCCAAATTTCAGCATACCTATGAGATAGGAGTTGTGTCTGTGTTGTGCATTATGCAGAACATGGGTGCCCACATCACAGATGGTACATTTACCCATGTTAATAATGTACATAATGCTCTTGCTTGCTGACATTTGGGCAATTTGTTTGTTCATCATCCAGCACACCTAAATCAATAACAAATCAAATTAGTGAACCTCAAACATATTCAAAATTTCGCCTAAAATGGCATCTACAAACAAAGAAGAGGTCATTTTTTTCAAATAAAGGGAATAAATTAAATGAAAAGTCTCTGAATCTTAAAAAAATACTACTCATTTTACTTTTCACTCCTCAATTTCAACGTAATCTGTTAACCCAGTAAGGCTTCACTTGCCTATTTGTTAACTTTTTAATGCTCTCTCTCCTTTACAGTTTTCTGCATCTACTCGCTTCTCAAACTTGGAACTTCAATTTTATTGTCATTAAACATACACACCGCTAAATATCTCCGAATGACCTAAAAATATAAGATTTTCGTCTAAATTTATGGCACACCAGCCAGCTCTAAAGTTTGACTCAGATGGGCTACAGCACAGCTGGTGCTTATTTGCACTGATTGCCAGATCAGTTGCCAGATGTTCTGTGAAATGTAAACAATCCGTGCCCCTCTGTGCTCAATCTACTGGCCACTAGATGTTACACTGTCAGCCAAGAACAGAAATCTGCTGCAGTGAGTTGCACATACACCTAAACTGGACAGTTGAAAACTGGGACATGTAAACTGGTTTGATGATTCTTGATTTCACACAGTGGGGCACACAGTGGGGTTTGGTAAAAATAGCATGAATCCATGGACCCAACCTGTATTGTATCCACAGTCCAAGCTGGTGAAGGTGTTAAGGTGGTGCAGGAATTTCAAGATATCTCATGTCGGCAAAATGTCACAGAACTATCCAGTGATGAAAAATGCATTTGTTTCATTGCAATTTAGAGAAAATCAACTTTAACATGCCACAACTACTTTAATAGCTTATATATTTCATATAAGGTGATATTTCCATAAAATATAAAGAGAAAGAATGTGCAAAAAAAAAAAAATACATAAACTTTTTAACTCACCAAGTATGACCTTCTGAGAAGCATTGAGGGTCAGAAACATGCCAGGGCTCCAGATGTCCAAGAGATCAGATGGCAGGGTGTTTAGCTTATTGCTGGAAATGTCCAGGTATGTGATGTTCATCAGGTATGCTGCAGCTTCTACAGGAACACTTGTTATCCGATTATTGTGCAAATCTAGTGTCCTGAGATATGGCATTTCTTTCAGAGCCTCCCAGGGGAACATGGCGATTTGATTTCCATCCATTCGAAGCTCGTGTAAGACCTTTAGGTTGTAGAAGCTGCCTGGATCCACTGTGCTAATTGAATTGTAGGTGAGCCACAAGTACTTGAGCTCAGTGAGATAGTAAAATGCCTCAGTTTTAATTCGACGCACGGCAGTCTTCTCCACTCGCAGCTTTATAGTATCCAATGGCATGTTCATAGGTATGTCCGACATATCAGGGTCATTACATAACACCATCCTAACACAGAGAAGATGAATGGTGGTGAAGATAATCACACAGTGGTACAGTTAAAGTAGAATGAACACAAATTTACATTTCCAAGTCTGAACAACAGGCTTCCGAACTTTGCTTTCCATTGACATTACTACAGTTATGTAAATCACTCCTACCTACATGTGGGTCTAAAATGTATTATACTTCTTGTGTGTAAACGCACATACAGAGAACTATAGGTAGCATACAGGCAACAATATTAACAACAGTAGCTTTTGTTGTATTGTAAGTCCAGTATTTTCATATTAAAATATCAAGGCATTAAAGTTGCTATGAATAAAAACAAAGACTACAGAAGTTTTTATGTTAATATTGTTAATGTGTTGAATATTTTAACATGCATATTTTGACAGCTTGACACTTGTAGTTATGGTCTGTATCTAAATCAGTCCCCTATTCACTATTGCAAACATTCTACATATTTCTAGAGCTCTATTAGCTTATAGGGTAGCATAATTGGTTAGAGTAGTAAAAGGAATACAAATACTTTACTGTTCGACAGCAGATTCCATTGCATAAACACACTGTCACACTTATCTCACACAAGACAACTTCTTCTAAAAGTACCTATTAACATTAATATTTTGCATTACATTCTGTAATTGTGACTCCCCTCAGATAAGTGGCAGACAAATGATATGATGCAGCAAACAAGATCAGACATTTAAAAAATATATATATATATTAAAATATGAAGTAGTAGTAATTGCTTTCTATTGATGCTTATTTTCTCACTCATATGCTGTGTCCTGATAAAAATGTTATTTAGGGTCAAATTATGCAAGCAAAACATGATTATGATTATTGATTGAACAATTAATGCAATAAAAGGTTAAAATTATTGAACTAAAAGAAAAAGTATCAATTTATTGTTTTAATCATCTGAGAGGAGTATTAAAAACTACTTTCCATGTGATTATTTTAAAATAAATCTTTATTCATACAACTTATTTATATTTCTGCATAAATATGACCTAAACATCATCAAATTTCAGTCCTAAAGTAGATAAAGGGAACTCAATTAAGCAAATGAAATAAATTATTATACTTGGTAATTTATTTATTTAGGAAAATAATCCAGTATTACATATTAGAGTGGCAAAAACATGTGAACCTCTCGGATTAGCAGTTAATTTGAAGATAATCTTAGAGTCAGGCGTTTTCAGTAAGTAGGATGACGTTTACGTTTATTCATTTAACGTTGCTATCAACATCAGTGGCCATGTTCAGCGACACACACAAGGTTACATACATACACAAGGTTATTTCAAGACAAGTCACTCATACACTCAAGTCAATGCCAATTTAGTGTAGTCAATTAACCTAACATGCATGGACTGTGGGAGGAAACTGGAGTACCCGGAGTAAACCCACGCGGACATGGGGAGGACATGCAGACTCCACACAGAAAAGACCGCTCCACCCTGCTCCACCCTGGGATTGAACCCAGGACCTTCTTGCTGTGAGGCGGCGATGCTACCCACTGAGCCACCGTGCCGCCCTAAATAAGATGACAGTCAGGTGTGAGTGGGCACCCCATTTTATTTAAAGAAGGGTCTATCAAAGTCAGATCTTCACCACATGTTTGTGGAAGTACTGTATATCATGGCATATATGAAGGCATTTTCATCAATCATCTCATCAATCATCAATGCTGATCAGGCTTGAAAAGGTTACTAAACCACCTCTGAAGAGTTTTGATCCCACCAGTCCTGACTCAAGGTGTGTCCAGGGTATCTCCTAAGCTACTGAAGGCCTCTCTCACATTGGCTAATGTTAATGTTCATGGGTCCACAGCAGGAGAACACTGAACAACAACGCTGTGCATGGCAGGGCTGCAAGGAGAAAGCCACTGCTCTTCGCAAAGAACATTGCTGCCCATCTGCATGTTGCTAAAAAAGATTTTTCTCCTTTGCTTCTGCATCTGGAACAAGATGGTTTGCTATCACTACACAATAAAGTCTGAATTATACCAGCATGTTCTAAAGGAAAATGTCAGAACACAGTGAACACATTGATATATGAGGACAAAATGTCCTCACAAGGGTAGAACAATTTGACATGTTTTATCTTATTTTGACTTTTATTTTTCTGGTTTCAACAAATAAAACAGCTTTTTTTTTTTTTTTTTTACAAAAACTTCAACTTTTTTATATATGTGCTTTAGCATTAAGGTTAGGCTTAGTTGTACATATACCAATACTTAGCTACAGTAATATCATGCCAATGGATAGTCCTCACAATGATATAAAGACAAATGTCTCTGTGTGTGTGTGTGAGAGAGAGAGAGAGAGAGAGAGAGAGAGAGAGAGAGAGAGTTACCTGGTACCGTGAAAAACACAGGTACACTGTGAGGGGCAGAAAGGCAGCACTAAACTCCAAGAGCACAGCAGCACCTGAAGCGACAGGAGAAGCCGCATCCTTCACTGAGCCCCACAAACACTCAAACACATCCGAGCCCACCTTACACTCTTCCAAACACACACTGAAATCCACGAGGACAGGCAGGAGCTGTGCATTCTGTGGCTTCGTCTTCAGGATTGAGACAATGTGAGCTGCACACTTGTGGAGGAGAGATTGGATTAGAGAAGATTTCTCAGCTGAGTAGGTCACGGGAGGTGTAGTCTGTATTATCTGTGTGTGTGAGGGCGGCTGGGTGGTTTGACGATAAAGGTGATGTCCTTTAATAGGCTTATTAAAATGTTTTTCACAGTCATGTGACTTCTTCCAGCCTCTTTCTCTTTTTTTAAGCTACCCCATCCCTCTGGAGATTATTGCATGTGGAAGATGCGTAAGACATGAGTGTGAGCTGTCACCTGGATCATGATTTATAACAAAGCTGAATGACAGAGGGTAGGTGCTAGATAGAGACAGAGCACAATAGAGAGAGACAGAGAGAGAGGTTAGGTACAACCCCAAATGAGAAAAAGTAGGGACAACATGGAAAATGCAAAAAACAAAATTAATTCAATGTGTTTTACATTTGGCTGGTCAACTGACTTTAATTTGCTAATAAACATCCATTTGCTGCATTTCAGGCCTGCAGCACATTCCAAAAAGAGTTGGGATGGGTCAATTTATGGCTAGTAATGAGGTAAATAAAAAAGGTGTAGAACACCAGAACATTACTGAAATGTTTAAAAATAACATTCCTCAAAGAAAGATTGGAATTTGCATATTTCTCCCTCTATAGTGAATACTGTAATTAAATGATTCAAGGAATTATACAACATGGAATTAATATTCACAAATGCCACTTAAAATGTTATTGTGCAGAAAAAAGGCCTTATGTTAACCATGTCCAGAAGTGGCGTCCACCTAGGCTCGGAGGCATCTGAGATGGAAACACACAATGGAAATGTGTATTGTGGTCAGATGAATCAGTATTCCAGATCTTTTTTGGAAGAAACACATGTCATGTGCTCCAGATCACAGACAGAAAAAACATCCAGACTTTTATCAGTAATAAGTTCAAAACCCAGGTTCTGTCATGGTATGGGGTTGTGTCAGTGCCCTTGGCAATGATCAGCTAATGTGATGGCTGCATTAATGCAAAAAAGTATTGACTGTGGTAGCCTAGTGGATAAGGTACTGGACTATGGACCAGAAGGTCCAGGGTTCAAATCCCACCTCTGCCAAGCTGCCACTGTTGGGTCCTTGAGCAAGACCCTTAACCCACAATTGCTTGGATCGTAAGACTGTATCAATTGTAAGTCGCTCTGGATAAGGGCGTCTGCTAAATGCTGTAAATGTAAATGTAAGTACACTGAGTGTTAAGATCTACAAATGCTACATTCAACACAACATTTTTCAGTGCAGTTTTTACATCCATGAAATTATAACAAGACAATGCAAAACCCAATGGCGCACACATTAAAAAGGCACTGATATATAAGAAGAGGGTATGGATACTGGACTGGCCTGCCTGCCTAAAGAATCTGTGGAGAGTTTTGAAAGGAAAAATGTGACAATGACGACCCCAAAGTGTTAATCCATGTTTTCAGGGAGAATTGTTTTCACCTGAAGCACTTCATCATTTGGTACGCTCAGTGCAAACATTTTTTGGAATGTGGAATTGGATGCATATTAATGAAATTAAGCTGACCAGACAAAACATGAAATATCCTAGGTTCATACTGTCTGCAGTGAAATAAAAGTCAAAGTAAGTGCAGGAAAGACGTCGTAAAATTTTTTAATTGTTTATTTATTTGCTCAAGGCCAGGTCCTCCCTTTAGCGGAGCTCACAGACCATGCGACGCAGGACTAATGCTAAACTTTGGCCTGGCCCTTCATACCGTCCCGGTCAGTGGGTCTGGCTTTTCACCAAGGACTTTCCCCTTAGAGGAGAGTCTGGTAAGCTGGCACCAAGGTTCATGGGGCCGTTCAAGGTGCTCAGGTGTGTCAACTGGCTCACGTATCGCCTCGACCTGCCCCCTACCATGAGGGTGCACCCCACGTTCCACGCATCCCATCTATTGGTCAGCCTCCGACCTCCTGACACATACGTGACTTCTGGACATTCGCCACATATGGGGCAGTACCCAGTACCTGGTGGATTGGGACGGCTACGTCCCTGAGGGGCGGATCTTGGTTCCTGCGCGCCACACCCTCAACCCTGAGCTCATTCGTGAGTTCCAAAAGAACTGCGCAGCAAGCATGGGGACATCAGGGAACGTTATTGAATGGGGGTGGGGGGGAGTGGTTACTGTTAGAGGCCACGGTGACTTGCAGAGCCAGCATCAGACTAGCAAATGCCGGGGCCGAGCTACACCAGTCCTGCATGCACGCGTATCATCAAGCAGCCAACACACCCCATCAGAGGTGCATTCAGGCACACTTAATGTGTAAGTCTATTTATAGGGGCGTGATGGTGGCACGCCTTGTCGCACCGTCTAACTTTGCTGCCTTATCGCTGTTTGGCATTATATTAGGTGGTAAGTATTTTCCGTCCCTGTTAGACTTAGTGGTAGACCGATCTCGATTTAGGAGGTTGGCCACGTTTGGCTCGGAGGCCCGAGGTAAGGTATGAAGTAGATGCTAGCATAGGGTTGAGATTTTCCCTTTAGAGATACTCCTTCCTCCTGTTTCAATCGATTGCCGTTGCACAGTCGCTTCCGCATTCGTGCTCTGTTCTCTCTCTCTCTATCCCTCTTGCAGCATGCTGCTGTTCCCCTGTGCGTTCCTGCGCTTGCACTTGGGTCCCATCTATCCTCATTTTTATGGCCTGCTTGACGATCCATAACACCCATTATTGTCAACAATCTGATAAAAATCCATTAACACAGTAAATGTAATCTATTCTAATGCTACATACAGTAGCAATAGCGGAGGATGTTTGTGTTTCGGACCACGCTAGCTCAGTAGTAGAGAGCCGGTAGCGGTGGATGTTTGTGTTTCTGACAATGCTAGCTCAGTAGTAGAGCTGATAGTGGTGGATGTTTGTGTTTCTGACAACGCTAGCGCCGTATTAGAGCCGATAGCGGTGGATTTTGATGTTTCTGACTTTGCTGGCTCAGTTGTTGAACCGATAGCGTCTCCTCATGGCATTTCTGTACTCGCTAGCTCAGTTGTTGAGCCGATAGCGTCTTGTTGTGGTATTTCTGTACTCGCTAGCTCAGTTGTTGAGCTGATAGCGTCTCGTCGTGGTATTTCTGAACTCGCTAGCTTAGTTGTTGAGCCGGTAGCGTCTCGTCATGGTGTTTCTGAGCTCGTTAGCTCAGTTAGAGAGCCGATGGCATCAAGTAGTATTGTGCTGAGTACGCTGCACCACAGACATTCGTGCCGACACCAGCACCACGGACATTTGCGCCACAGATTTTCACGCCGACTCCGGCGCCACGGACATTCGCACCGCGGACATTCGTGCCAACTCCCGTGCCACGGACATTATCGTCGGTTCTCATGTCAGCGAGAGGTCTGATCCAGATCCAGCGCCGAGGGGGTCTGCTCCAGATCCAGCGCCGAGGGGGTCTGCTCCAGATCCAGCACCGAGGGAGCCATGGTGAGGGCAACTGATCCAGTGACCGTGCCGAGGGCGACTGATCCAGTGGCCATGCTGAGGGTGACTGATCCAGTGGCCATGCCGAGGGCAGGAGTTCCTGTTCCAGCACCAAGGGTGTTGGTTCCAGTGTCAAGATGGACTGCTCCAGGACCTGTACCAGCACCGAGGGCGACAGATCCTGTGGCAACACCGTGGGCAACTGATCCTGTGCCAACACCGTGGGCAACTGATCCTGTGCCAACACCGAGGGCGACAGCGGATCCAGTAGCCGTGCCGAGGGCGAGTGTTCCTGTGCCAGCACCTAAGGCAACTGATCCTGTAGCCATGCCGAGTTCAATGGATCCAGTAGCCATGTCAAGGGCGAGTGATCCTGTGGATGTGCCAGATTCTG